>JAIZPF010000064.1:14811-27606 GCA_020509355.1 Blechomonas ayalai | reverse complement strand
CGCACTTGTTTCCCTCTCCCCACCCGCCCGCCTGCTTGGTAGTGCGCTGAACGTTAATCCCTCTCCCCCCCCCTCCCTACTGCTGCTGCTTCATTGCATTGTGTCTTCGGGCACGTGTTCAGAAATTGTGTCGGAACAAAAGGAAAGCGCTCCATCAAGGCTTCTTTTGATTATCCAAGGTCTTCCTATATACTTACCAGAGGCCGTGCAACAATCACGCGTCTCCTCTCTCTTTGCGTCACCGCCTCACGCACCCACCTACGTTTGGCGAGGCGTACTTGCGATCATCCGGTTGCTGCTGCTAGTACCACAGGAGTTCGGTTTCCTGTGACGGCGCGCGTGTGTCTTGCCTCCTTTCCTATAGTGCCATCCTACGGCAATGTGCGCGGCGGCAGCTCGGGATCATGAGGATATTCCAGGCGTGCCCGATACAGAGGGCAAGGTAGAGAAGATGCTACTTCTACACCGCACCATCACCGCTGTGCCGCCCCCCAACTGGGAGCCGTTACCCCACAATGTGGTATTTGATGAGGACGGCATGCCCCGGCCAAGCGTGCTCAAGGCTCACTTTCAGCGCGAAGGGCTCCTCTCAGAGGCCGACGCTCTGGAGTTGATCACGCGTTGGGCACTGATCTTAAAGGCGGAGCCGAACGTCCTCTACATGGAAGACCCGGTCGTGGTCTGTGGAGATATTCATGGCCAGTTTTATGACCTGTTAAAGTTGCTCACTATCGGCGGCGAGCCAGGGGAGCGCAAGTATGTCTTCTTGGGCGACTACGTTGACCGCGGTTGTTTCGGGATGGAGGTCATTCTGCTGCTCATGGCCTATAAGATATGTTACCCCACCTCTGTGGTCATGCTGCGTGGCAATCATGAGAGCCGCCATCTCACCGCGTACTTCAACTTCAAGCGGGAGGTGAAGTACAAGTACTCGCTGCGTCTCTACAAGGAGATCATGGAAGCCTTTGACTGCTTGCCACTGGCGTGTATCGTGAATAAATCTTGTCTGTGCGTACATGGCGGCCTCTCTCCTGACCTGAAATGGATCAGCGACATCGATGCCGTTCACCGGTTTCGCGAGCCGCCGTCCTCTGGCTCCATGTGTGACTTACTGTGGTCCGACCCTATGGATGAGAAGGAGATGGACCCCATCTCTACGCAGCTGTATGTCCCCAACGTCACAAGAGGGTGCTCGTACGTCTACAGCTACGCCGCCGTGTGTGCCTTTCTAGAGCGGAACCACCTCATCACCATAATCCGTGGCCACGAGGCGCAAAATGAGGGCTACCGACTCTACCGCAGTGCCCCCAGCGGTTTTCCCTCCACTATTTGCGTCTTCTCCGCGCCTAACTACTGCGACACGTACGACAACCGAGCGGCGATAATCCTTTTTGAGCAGACCCTCATGAATATTCGCCAGTTCTCCAGTAGCAGTCACCCGTACTACCTGCCTAACTTCATGGATGCCTTTACGTGGTCGCTCCCGTTTGTAGCAGAAAAAGCTGTAGATATCTGGACCAACATCCTTAAACTCATTGACGATGACGACACCTCCCCTGCATCAGTTGTAGCGCCACAAGCTGAGACGGCAGGCGCGATATCTGATGCCGGGGCACGTATCCGCTCGAAAATACTCGCCATTGGCAAGATGGCCAGTATGTTCCGCACACTGAGGGAGGAGCGAGAAAACATTGTAGAGTTGAAAGGCTTGGTAGGTGGGAGGCTACCGCAGGGCCTGTTGCAGGGAGGAGCCTCAGGCATTCGCGTAGCTATCCAGGGCTTCCAGCGTTCAAAGGATCTGGATGCTGTGAACGAGAGATGGCCAGCGAGCTCTGCCGCGGCGGACGAGGGTCTGGCCGATGAGGGGAACGAGTTGCCTAGCGACACGTAAAATGTATATCACCACTATCAGGCATCGAGAAGACAGTTCCTATCTCCTTCCGGCATTGATCGCATCGGAGATGTGGTTAGGGGCATCTGGAAGCGTCCTCGTACACTGAAATTCGTGTGTGGCCCTGTTGCTTCGTATTCCTAGAAATATATTTTGACACTGGAGGTGAGGGAGTGGGAGTGGAGCTACTCCCCTCCGGCTTGCAACCCAACAAATTGGCGCTTTCAGTCGTGCACAGAGAAGGTGATGCTGCACCGCTCGCAGAAGTAAGAGTGGGGTTGGACGGCTGCAGAGGGAGAGAGATGCAAATGGAGTAACGCCTTCCCGACGCCGGCATCTCTTTCCTGCTTTTCTTCTTTTGATCGGACTATTCTCCTGACAGATGTACTGCTTCCGTAGTCGTCACTCGCACACACCTGTATTTGGGGGTGACAAACGTGACGCAGACACCGTCGTGAGCTTCCTGTTTTGATGTGGATGCCACTGAAGTCGGGCCAGTTGCTAGATGCCATCGTTGGGGTATTGTCGTGTGATCAAGTAAGACATAACAAGACCGAGCACGAGTTTGTCTCCCTTTGGTTGGCAGGGGCGAGACCCCATTCGCACTCATGGTGTGCATGGGATGCGACTGGCTCGCTCCTCGTGGAGTCCTACATTGGATTGTCTCCCTCTACCCCCTCCCTCCAACACTTACGTTTCACCTAAATCTTGGTGTACATGAATGTGGATGCTTCTTTTCCGGCGCGAAGTGTGGCTAATGGACTTGCAAGTGTATCCGGACGTCGTGTGGGTGAGAATTGTGTGGGAACAGGTGTGGCCATCGCCCTCATGGCTGCACTTCTCCCTTTCATGTGAACTATCCCTTGCCAATGGGCCGTCTTCTGGGTTGTTCTTATCCTCTGCAGGACTTAGCCGGCGGCGTCTGGGAACAGTGGGGCTGTGAAGGTGGTGGTAATGCACACGTGTGCCGCACCTGTTGATGTGAATGGAACATGTCGCCACTACGGCGCAATGCGTGAGACTTCATCTGATGATCATGGTGGGTGGGTTGAGTCTACGATGCACTGGCGAATATTGGCGGTATTCTGTGAATCGGGTGTATGATTGCTCTTGTGCAGTTGTCTTTGCCTGCTGTTTCTGCATCATGTGCGCTTCTCGTCTCTGGCGCTGTGGCTCTTTCTTTTTCTCTTGCCGTGCGGCTGGTCAATTCCATTTTGGTGGGACTACACCACCTAGCCACGCTATGCATCGCCGAGTTAGCGCTAATGAGCTGACCAAATCGCTTCGGCGCCGCAACCAGATAGGAAAGCTTTGGCGCACTCAGAGGACCCAAGAGACTTCTTCTATTGCCGAGACAACAGACGCTCCGACGACGGCGAGCATGGAAAGGAGGTCTGTACTGACTACAAGTGGTGTGACGAACAGTGGGGTTGCCTCGCCCAGCACAGACGGTGGCAACTCACTGGTGGGCTGCAAGGTGCTTCAGCAGGCGCTGCTTGGGCGGGTGCCAGATTCAAAGCTGCAGCGTGAAGTTCAGATTGCTATGGAGCGCGCCGGCAGAAAGGAAGATGTCGTAGAGGTATTTCTTTTAATGGCGAGAACAGCTGGGGAGACGATTACGCTGCGAACGCTGAGGAGCTTATCCACTACACTGCTGAAGCACCAGGTAATGGATTACATGGGAGGAGAAGAGACCTATGCTGCGGCGCTGCGTGCTGCTGTGGGCACGGGCGAGGAGCGGTGGAGGGAAGTGACACCGGCGGAGGAGCATAGTTTCGCCGTTCATCAAAGCCGATTGCTGGAGCGGTACGCCGAGCGTGGCACCTCGTATAATATGGCCCTTGGCATGACCCTCGAAGGAGCTGATAACAACGTCTTCTCCTTGATCGAGTACCAGATGGTGAGACAAGACAAGGAGCGGCTACCGGTGCCCAGCGACGTGTTGGCTGATATGATGCATCTTGATGTTTCGTGGAGTGCAGCGCTGCGGTTGTATGAGTATGATTTCCGGTGTCGCGGTATCCTGCCCCCGGTGGAAATGAGCGACCGCCTATCACAATTGATGGTGGGTTACCGAAGTAATGGAGTCGGTTCTCGGCCATGGCATGCAGCTCTGCAGCTGTACAACGACGTGCTAGTCTCGGGGTACGAGACGACATTGGCGACTCATACCCACGCGCTGGATGCCCTCTGGCGCAGTGGCGATACTTTCCATGAACTCCACAGTCCCCTCAGTCACTCACACAAGACCACCATTTGGGAAGCGGCACTGCGTGTTTGCTCCCTTGTGGGCAGTTCGGGACATCTCCGTGTCAGCGGTGAAGATGGTTGTGCATATGCTGAAGGTCTGGTGAAGGCAGTCAGTGCGGCGGGCCGCTGGGAAACGGCTGTATCGCTGCTCGCCAACATGGACACCACAGAGGCGGAGACATCCTTCCGATTGCTGGTGCCCACACCGGAGACATACGCCTTCGCCATGGCCGCCTGCCACACGGCTGGCAATACATCGTATGGCGAGGCCCTGCGGAAACTTTTTGAAGGCACGTACACACTGCGCAGCCTCCATTCCGAGGCACTGGTGGTGTATTTGCAATCGCTGCGACACGCAGTGCGTACGCGGAGGACCGTAGGCGAGCAGGTGGAGGGCCTCATCCGTGATGGGCGTGGTCTCGATCGGCCCTGTGCAGTAGCGTGCTTGCAACTCATGGCAACTCGCTGGGTGCATACACGTGAGAGGAAGACGGTGCTTGCTGAGCAGGTTTGGCGCTACTATGATAGCAACACATGGCCGCAGCAACCGGTCGCTCGCAAGATAGAGCTCCAGACGATCTTTCGCTGCTTCCATCTACTCGATGCGATGGAGGTGAGGGAGGGTGGGCAACGGACGCTTGTGCCCATGCTCAGGCGGTACCTTACTAACTTATTCGGCGCTGTGTCTCCAGAAATGGAATGGCTGGCCGATACGGAGGTATACTCTCTGCAAGACGAAACGAACTGGTGCGCTGCACTGGAAATCTATCAGCGTCAGGTGCTTGATCGTCCACCAGAGAAGCTGAAGTATCTACCTGTTCCTCTACGCCAGGTGAAGCAGATGCTGTTCAAGGCACTGCTACGGTGCTGTCATGGCGTCTCCGCCGATGAGGAGGACAACTTCCTCCTCGACGATGATACGCGTGAAACGGTGCGGGCCGATGCTTACCATTTGGCGCGCCGTGCGCTGGAACTGGTGCCAGTCGTGTTTACGTGTGATGAGGTGCCCCCCCACGATCTCGTTGCAGAGCTGCTGCTGGTGCAGGCTTCACGCAGTCCCAATGCCTCTGAGAAGACGGCGTGTGCGGCACGGGCAATGCGAGAGATCTCGCTGGGCTCTGCGGTGGCCGTGACACCGCGTCTGTTGGATGTCATATCACACACACTTGGCCTGACAGAGTTGCATGTGGAAAGTGCTCTTGTTGATGGGCACGCACGTCTTCGCTGCGCCTCCCTCGCTGCATTGGAGACCACGCGTGTCGTTGTGGTTAACCCGCTAGAGCGTTCCTATGTGTGAGGTTAGATCACCAACCTGCTGGATGAGTGCTGTAAGGTAGGCCAGACAGATGGTGGCACCGCTGTGCATCGCAAAATTGAGTTTCGTGTACCCAGGTGCAGGATGGATGTGCCGACATTGCGAGTGACATTTGGTTTGTACGGCTTGTCTTTGGTATACGATCGTCTTGCTCTCCCTGGAATCGTGCTCTTACCCATACCGGCGACTCACACGACCCAATCGGGGAGGGGGGAAGCGGTGGAGGGGCGGAGTAGCGTTCTGTGACGACTGCGCAGTCAGCACGTCTGCTGCCTAACGCCGTTTATGTAATGCCACGTGTGGGAGGACTTGCTGTTGGCATTTTCTCTTGGGGAACCAACAGCAGTGCTGTTCGGAGGCGAAGCCGCAGGACAATGCGGCGCCCCCCCCCCCATCATCGGCCACTCGCTATTTTGTACAACATGTGCGACACGTCACACACAGCTAGTGCACCTTCACCAAAGGCTTGTGCGATGTTTAGTGCTGCGCGCTTGGTGCACCCTCCTCTTCTTGTCCTCTCTGTCGGCGTGGATCCCACTGTCTAGGTCTGCCACAAAGCTTGTTTTTTTATTATTATTATTCTTCACCGCTCTACAGAGAAATCACACACCGCGCCGTTCACCTCAAATGGCTCCTCCCACCGTCGAGGTGGAGTTCCCCCTTTCACGCATCAACGCGGAGAACTACGCGAGCGATGAGTACCTTCTCAATCGCTTCCATAACATCAACGACGAGCCCTATGAAGAGGGGTTACCGCTACGCCAGTGGCTGATCAAGTCCGCCCACGAGGCCCTGCACAAGAACCCGAAACTGACCGAGGTGACGTTACGGCCCAAGACGGACAAGTCATCCCGCACGCAGTTTTTGATTAAGTTCGTGGAGTAGGATGGGAGCCGGCGGACATAGCGATCGCTCTCACGAACGGGTAGGTGGCCATTTATTTGCCGCATTCCGCACTTGCTCGCTGCGTATGGGCACTTCCTCCTTCACATGAATCATTCTAGTTTCTGTGCTGAAGTGGTGAGTGGATGTCTATGTGAGAACTGCAGGCTACGATGGATACGTGGGTTCCGATGGGTATCTGTAGGCGGGGTAGCATAGGTACAGAGATGTGGGCATACGTCTGCGCTTGCTTCAGGTGTGTGAGTCGCTCCTGGATGGGAACCCCATACAAACCATCGCCTACAGGAAAGGACCCAGCCAAACCGGTGAACGGAAGATCGCACCGGAGGTTTTTTGCTCACCGCTATGATACCTGTAACCTGCGATTGCTATGAGATGTGAACGGAGCGGAGGGAAGCGCCCCGTGGCTGGGGCCCACCCATTTGGGGTGGCGTTTTTTTTTTGTTTGTGCGTCAAGGTGAGAAAGGCAAAGGAGATTCCTGGCGGACGGATGTGCCCACGAGGCATCACAAGGGTTGGCCGAGACAGCGTGCTCCCCTCCTTTGGTCGTCCGTGCATCGGTATCTCCACCCTGTGTATGTGGCGCAGTATTGAGAACGAAACAGAGATGGTAGGAAAGCACAGCACTCTTTTTAGAGTGGAGAGGGAGGCTGTTGACGGCCCACGCTGCAGCCTGCAGAGGGTGTGGGTAATCGCTTCGCACCCTCCTGCTGCGTCCGCACGGTCACCTTTTTATTCTTCCAAATTTACTAGTATGCGAGTGGGTCCTGTCTCAGACCTGAAATGAACTCCCTATATGTCTCTGGTAAGTAGAACAAGCATGTATTCCGTTTGTCAGTTCGCAAGGCAGCAGTGGGTCTTCTCGCTGAGGTTGGAGGGGTTAACGAAGACTAGGTGATGACTCTGAGAGGATGCCGTTGTGAGGAATCGGCACCACTGCACAGTTCAACGGCTCTACTTCTGTTTCCTTCATTTTCACTGTTGTTTTGATGTTGCTGAATGGCGATGTGGCTGTGCTAAATGATTGGCGCGTACGTTCACACAGATAGAGAGCGGGTCAGTGGAGGCACTTACTGCTCGCCGTGCGGGCGGCATTCGACCCTCGCTGCGCCTCATAAAGCGGCATGAACAACTCGAAAGGGGTCCGCCCACTCGATGAATCGTATGCCGTCTACTGCCTGAGGGAGTACTTGATCCCAGTCACGGTATTCGTTGGTATGCTATACTACCTGCTGGCCCATGTGTTTCTTCCTATGCGGCAGATTGGCTTCCCTACTCGTCGGCCTATCGACGCTTTGGCTGATACTGAAGACATACCGCAGGCAACCGGAGAGGTATGTGCGGAGGAAGCAGAGCACCTATTGCCCAAACCGAAACTGTGAGCTGCTCCATGTGATGTGTGCTGATGGGGGGGGGGGATTGCTGTGAGAGCTGAGGAGGAAGAACGGCGAGGAGGGTATGTGGTGGGGACGGTGCGCCGCTCTCTTGTGCCTTTGACGGGAATATGCTAGGGATATCACCTTGGACCGGGCGTAACCCAGCCACTACACGTTTAAATAGTGCTTTATGCATCTGTCCCTTCGTTAGGGGTTTCCTCTTCAAAGCAAGCCCCGCTTTGAAGTGGTGTGATTGCTGTTTTCCTGCATGGGATATGGATCCTTGCACTTCTTTCGCCTCTTTCGTGTCGACTGGTCGGCACGGTATGCTCATTCTTAACTGATGATGTCACGGCTGTTATGTAGCCCCGCGTTACTTCCAGCGTTGCACTGCGCCGCATATGGCAAGCGGACGCGGCCTGATCCGTGTTTGTGTCTTGGCGTGCTCGTACGAGGGTTCGACCAGTGAGTTAAAAGCCCATGAGGGCGATCTCATCCAGACTCCGCAGCACTACTTCACAGATGATGATGATGATGAGTATGTGTTCCATCTTGAGCTGATTCACAAGGCTACAGCGTACCGAAAGATCCGCCAACTTGTCATGTCTGGCCTGTATGATGTCTTCTACAACCAATGTGACGGAGCCAAGGATGAGGATCGCGCGGGCCAAGAGGTTGTACTTGCCCTTGAAGAGTTCCGCGTTCCCTTCACAGGCGCCAACTCCAACTATTATGAGATGTCAAAGCCGGATATGAAGGTCGTGGCGCATTACTGTAGCCTCTGCACTCCCAAGTACGCGGTGCTGGAGGTGGGCGACGACATCGCCGACGTATGCTCCCCACTTGCCTTTCCCGTCATCATCAAGCACATCTCTGGCTACAGCAGCGTCGGCATGGACAGAAGCTGCAAGGTCTTCCAGATGGACGAGTTGGTGTTACGTGCGGCACGCTTCATGGAAGAGTACCAATTCGCCCTTGTGGAGGAGTTTGTTCCCGGTGACGAGGCGACCATCTTGGCCTGTGGGGATGCGATGCAGCCAGATGGCGTGCGTGTTTTCCCTCCCGTGCAGGTCATCTTCCCGCCCGGCGAGGACTTTAAACATTTTCATCTCAAGTGGGAGGCCTACGAAGGGATGCAGTGGCAGCTCGTGCCCGAGCATGATCCCGCGTTGCCGAGTATGATCGAGATGGCCCGAAAAGCCTTTAAGCACATGATGGGTGGCGTTGGGTACGGTCGCGTCGACGTCCGAATCGACCGCACGCGCAATAACAAGGTGGTCTTCCTCGAGATTAACCCCAACTGCGGCATCATGTACCCGCCTGGGCAGGAGGGATCGGCGGATTGGATCTTACGCTTGTCTCCCAACATGCAGCAGAAGGACTTCGCTAAGCTGCAGATTCGCGAGGCGCTCGCCGTGTGCACTGCTAAGCGGTTGCTGTATCAGCGGAAATACGATCCTAGGCGTGGGTACCACCTTCGCGCCATGCAGCACATTCCCAAAGGGACTACGATATTCCATGACGAGGGCCGGCCGGTCCGACTGTGCACAAAGCCCTACATGAAGGAGCACCTCTCCCCCGAGGACTACGCTGAATTCACCAGCAATGCGTGGCCAATCGGGACGGACGGCCACTACTACGCCCTGTGGGACACCGACCCGGCACGCTGGAGAGCGTTTAACCACTCCTGCTCTCCCAATATGGTCTTTGCTCCGCTGCGCTCACTCAACGTTATCGCCCTGCGAGACATTGCGATTGGTGAGGAGCTCACAATGGACTACCGCCAGTTCATGGATAGTACCATGCCACCATTTACTTGTAATTGTGGTAGTCCCCTGTGTGCCCGGGTGGTGGCGGCCGGCGCTACTACGTAACGTCTCCGTTAAAGTATCTCATACTGTTTGGCTGGAGGGTGCCATGTATCTGTACTGGAGTGTGCGCCCCGAAGCTTGGGTGCAGAGCTTGATATTGAACTTCCTGCGTGTATCATCACACAAAATGGTCTGCACCAATGGGTCGCCCTCTACCACTATGTGGAGTATGGGCGGAGGCCCTGTGCCAATGGTGCGTGCATAGAGATATGAACGTAGATTGTCAGTGTGCTTCAGGGGAACACGCCCGTGAGAAGCACTGCTCTCTCTATGCGTGGCTATGCGCGTCAGTATATGTTTGTGTTGTCGCTTAATCGAGAGACGATGATGTCTAGTGCTTTGGACCTCTTTGATGGGTCTTTGCATCTTCCTCTGCGGTATTTGATGTGGTCCACCATGTTTCCTACTCGGTTCCTTCCCACTATACGGTGAACTACTCCACTTTCTTCCACCAGACGAGAGAGACATTGCCTTCGTTGTTCCTTGCTTGGTTGGTAGTATCGCAACCACTACGCAAACCACACACGTAACTCCCTAGACGCCTTCTTTTAAGGAGCATTTTTGCTAAACGTCTGACATGCAGCCTGCTCCGCCGGTTGAGTGTTTCAGTCGTCGCCGAGTGATTGGTGAGGAGCTTATCATGGGCTCCCTCCTCGGTAGCGGGGCCAATGGGGAAGTGTACAGTGCCATCCCGAAGGTGGCGGGGAGTGCCACAACGCAGTTCTGCTATCCACCGCGACTGGTGGTGAAGCTCATTCGCAAGGGTCTCTGCACGCCGCATTTTGTTACCCTCGTTGATCGTGAGGTGCGCTCTATTCAGACACTACCACATCCATTCATCGTGGGCTATATCGGGTCCTGGGTGGAGGCAGGCCAAGGACGTTTCAAGGGCTGCTACTGCATTGCTATGGAGTACTGCAATGGAGGTGATCTTCATTCGCTCATCCGCGAATACGCTCGGAGAGGGGAGTACCCCCCACAGAACCTCATTGTAATGCTCATGGTACACGTCTTTGCAGCCCTGAACTTCAGCCACTGGCAACGTATCGTCCATAGGGACATCAAGCCTGCCAACGTGTTCCTTGTTCGAGACTCCACAGGCGCGGTGGAGAAGGCGATGGTTGGTGACTTTGGTCTTTCCCGCCCATTGGAGGATATCACGCTTACCGCCGTCACCCGTGTCGGCACGCCTTGCTACTGCTCGCCGGAGATCGTGCTAGGCGAGAACTACACCGCCAAGACGGACATCTTTTCCGCCGGTGTCATGTTCTACGAGGTGATGCTGCTGGAGCGGCCCTTCTGGAAACGTTTCTACACAGAGAAGCAGGCCTTCCGGGACATCCTCACTCTCGACCCAGTCCCACACTTCACGCATGCGCTGCGAAGGCAGTATAGCCGGTCCATCTTGCGGGTGGTAGCGGCCTGTCTGCGTAAGCGGGAGGCCGATCGCCCGACCGCTTTCGATATTCTTACACGCATCTCCTCAAGGCTGACAGGCAGCGTCATCACGCAAGGAATTTCGGTGTACCGCGGTACTAATGGCAGTCCGGTACGCAACCGCTGCTGCACACCGGTGGAGAGCCGCCCCTCCTCTGGCATTCCCATACAGCCTACCGAGCCGGCACCGGTGCCGCAGCTGCAGCGCCACAGGTCTGCTTGCCGTGTAAGCCCGTCGCCCAAGCCAGCACTCCGTACAGATAAGGAGAATCGGGGTGTGCTGCGGCCGCAACCCCGCCGTCCCGCGATGCGAATGCGACTATGACGCGCCAGCCGCGCAGGAGCTATTTTTTTTTTTTCACTTCCTTGTGAGGTGTCTCCCTCCTCCTGTGCGCTGTGTTTCGTGAGGGGGTCTCTTTGTGACTCCTTCGGTGCATCGTGGTGTGCTTTCGTTTTCAGCGTGCCTTTAACCCGCACGTGTGTATACCCTGTCATCCCTATTCGTGATCTGGATATGGTGCCAACGGGAATGTTCGTCCGCTCCCCCGAGTCGCTTCCTGCCATTCCTATGGCGTTCAGTGACCCCTGGGCTGGCTTTCATTAGTATTAGATTCAGGTCTACTGGTGCTCCTCTCGGAACTTGACTATGGGGTGGTGGTGTGCGTGTACCCGTCCAACTTCTCTCTTAACAACAGATTTTGAGAGGGTTTCTTTTCCTTTGACGCAAGCCGCTTGTTGTGGCTGCGCGAATACTCGGGCCCTGCTCGAAGTACAATTACCAACCACTATGAGTATTTCCTGTGTTGTTTCTGTTCTACATCTCTGTGGAGGGACGGCCAGTGGAATCCTAAGTCCATAAAAGGCGACTGGGAAGGGGGGGGGATGTTTGCGGAGGGCCTCGAGCGCATAGGTTTGTCATGCGAGTCTGTAGCCTGGGAAGGGGTTGCCCTCCCTCCCCCTCTTCTCCGCAAAAACCCATACTTTATGTCGATATGCTCTGCTGACTTATGCATGTATTTCTCATCTACCTCGTTACATATTCGTGCATTGCCACCCACAGTGTTGCAAGGGGATTATCTCTAGCGAAGCCATTGGGTACAATAGGAAGGAAGCAGAGGGCCGCAGAGAAGTCATGGCATCCCTGAGTGACGCTGCAAAGCAGATACATAGGCAGGCCATACTGCAGCCACGCTTGGCGCTGCCAGCGGGACGCACTGTCTCCTTGGAGGAAGGCCGCCGCCTCGCCAAACTGGTGAGCGAAGAAGATGAGCGACAGGGTGAAGAGTTGCTACGATCGGTGAGGGAGCATACGGAAACGCCGATCGTGCTGGAGGAAAACGTTTCCAAGCGAATTCTTCTCCTGCGACAACGGCAGAACACCACCGCAAACATCAAGGCAGCCGTTGCTTATGCTAAGCGCCAGCAGCAGACAACCAAGGTTAGCCGGGAGGACAGCGCCAAGGTACGGGACGTGGCGATGCGTGTGTTGCGCAAGGAGGGAGGCAGTCAGGTGCTGAACCGCCGTCGTGCTCGTGCCTATGGGAGGAAAGATTCGAAGTCTAAGCGGTAACGACAGGAACTGGAACCTTGTGCCTGTTGCCTTCTGTTGCGCAACTGGCTTGGTGAGTTTATCTGCTGTACACTGCTTGTAGACGAGGAAGAGCATTAAATGCGTCGAATAAGCGTGGCACGCGGTCTTAATGAGAGCGGCATGCGTGTGACTGGTGAGCGCGCTGACACTTTTGCCACCGA
>JAIZPF010000064.1:2705-14721 GCA_020509355.1 Blechomonas ayalai | reverse complement strand
CATTGGTGTTACAGTGATAGATGGGTCATTGGAGGAGGAGAGACTGAGGGTTATTTGAAGGTGGTGTTCTGCTGTTTCTTCGCACTATCCGTCTTTTGTTCTCTTCTAATCTATACCACACGCAAACACAGCTGCCAGAGCGTATTGGGACGAATATCCCGGTTAAAGGCTCCCACGGCATACTCTTCTCTGAGAAACACTGTCTTTACTCGAGAATTCGGCGTTGCCTACTGCCGTTACCGTTGCTAAGCTGAAGGCACAGTTGTATCCCTCTCCGTGGAAGTCAACCCGCCGTTGCGATGCTGGCGGAGTGCTTTGCTCTGCTGCTCTCTCTCGATGCCCTCAGCATCGTTGATCTGCACGTGCCTTCGTTCACTCAGGATGCGGTGGTAATGCACTTGCACAATCTGAGTTGCACTCACATCGACCTCTACCGCCAGTTTGTGCAAGTGTCATCCACCTCATGGGTCCACCGCGCCTACCAGCCAGGCCACGTGAAGTGCGTAACGCAGGTGGACTCGAGTGGGTATCATGGCATGTTGCTGATGGACATGGACCTGCAACCTAGTATGATGCATCTTTATACACAAGGAAACAACAATTGCGAAACTGAGAATACCACACTGGACTACTGCGACGCGAAGGGGAGCATTCGTTCGCTTCAGGTAGATCCCCCCAACCCGTTCCTGGACTTGTCATTGCTCGCAGCGCGCAGCTACATAGAGGAGAAGGTCCACTCATTCGTATGCAAGGAGACATTGCCAACGCTGCAGAGAAAGCTTGCTAACCACACGGTGAACCCACGGACCCCACTCCCTCCACGCACACCGACCGCGACGGCTCTGAGGGATTCCGCCGTCTTTCGAGCTATTAGGAACATTGTTCATCGTCTTCCCGATGTGTTGGGTCTGCACATTCAATTAGAGCTGGCAGGAGATGCAACCATCCGCGTAGGAGCTTCCTTTTCACAGCCAATGCATATCACCTTCGATGGTAGTCTTCGGCCCATCCCCGACGGGAGTAGTGATGGGTTGCCCCCTATTTCCCTCGCTGAGGTTGTGGGCTTCCTCTTGCGACAGAAGAACCCCGGGGTGCTGAAGATTCGACAAGACTTCGACGTACCCCGGCTGCCCGCCTCGTTTCTAAACATGTCTCTCGCGGTACTGATTCCGGAAGGGAGTGAGTTCACTGTGGATGTCAACTTCATGGACCTAACATGTACGACGGGTTCGTACGTCTGTACGGTACCCGCCATGGATGGGATTCAAGTACAGAACATATACGTTAGCGGTATGGGGGATGTGGGCCGGCTCATCACCAACGACGTGGGCCCGCTGCTGCTAGACCCTCTGAACTCGCTTCTCAACCGCTTCACTAGACGGCACGCCGACAACGCGACGGAACGATACGTGGTGCCAATGAGGCCCAAAGCCACAACCTCCTTGGCACCGCCGTTGAATCCTTGCATCTGCATTCTTGTCGGCATGCTGCTGTCAACGGTTCTACTGGTGTACGTGGACATCCAACGTGAGATTCGCCATCCTACATTTGTCAGTACCACCGGGCAGCCCATCCCTCGTGTGCGAGTGATAGCAGAGGATACTTTTCTGTGCCTTGGTGTCTTTGCCTGTGCGTGCGGCTTTTTGTGGTCCAACACGACCACAGCCGCCAGCGTCATCATTGGTAACGAGCTTGAGATACACGCCTTCTCGCTCCGTAACACGGTGGAAGATTTGTGGAACGCCGGTCTCAAGCCGCTCGCCTTTTTTGTCTTACTGTTCAGCGGTGTCTACCCCTACTTCAAGCTGGCCAGCGTACTTGTCTTTACGATCATCCTTCGCGATCCCCATGCACCGCTCCTGCGGCTAATCGATTACATTGGAAAGTTCTCCTTCATCGACACCTTCGTTATGCTCATCATGGTACCCGGGTTGACCGTGGGCGGTATTGCCGAGGTGCGCCTCTTGCCTTCTTTCTACACGTTCATGGTTGCAACGGTTGGGTCTATTGCAATGGGCAACTACGCGACAGGTCTGTGGCGACGTGGTACATCCCGTCGCGTTGAAGCCCTCCACGAGGAGAGTGTCGGGCCCCCGGAAGAGGAGGCCGTGGCAGACAACAGCGCACAGCCCCTTCTGCCTCCGCGTCGTGTGGCGCTCAGCATGAGGGTCAACGGCACCGCTGCTGCACCCCCTTCCATCGCTATGGCGTGTGCAGCTGTGGTGCTTCTGTGCAGTCTGCCCGTCTGGCTATTCCCGTGCCTCAGCTACGAAGTGGATGGAGCTGCACAAATGGTACTGGCACCTTACAAGGAGCTCACCCTCTACGAACTAAGCGCCTCCATGGGATCGGCGTGCTTGGCGCTCACGCTGGTGACGATAGTGGCGACCCCGGTGTTGTATGCTGCCACGTATCCAAACATCTCCTTTTTGGCTTCGTGGTGTGCAGCGGATGTGCTGCTACTGGGATGCATTGCTGGTCTTCTACAACTGGACCAGTTCGTACGTTTTATAGTGGGCCATGACATGGATGTGATCTATACCGCCAGGGCACATCTTCTTTGGCCGCTTATCCCACTTGTGGTGTCGGCCACCATCGTCTGGGTACTTGTTCTGCATCGCATCTGCTCACGGCACCCGCCCCGTACGGTGGGTTGTGAATGAGTACAAGCCAACTTTGTCTGGATAAAGATGAACTGTGGCCCGCGATGGTGCGGCGGTGGAGGGTCTTAATAGGAGCTTTTTGCAGCAAGTGCTCATCCATCAGTGGGCGCAAGTGAAGTGAAAGGAGTGATGCTGGTGTATCTGCAAACAATGTTGTTCAATACTGATGTGAAGTCCCGCCGCTGTGAGACCCTACTTCAAGGTTTGTTGCTTGGTTTTAGTTGCGCTCGTGGTTGCTTTATTGTTTTTGCCTATCACCTTTGCAGCACATGAATCATGCCATGCGTATTGTGACGGTGGAGCTCCTCCGTGACTGCGACGACTACGAAGGCTCCGTGTCCTACACTACAATGTTTCCAGCGGCAGATGCTGTTGAAGTCGTCCTGCTGCATGTCTGCGTCGAAAAGGGTATTACTCCACACCACCCCTTTCGGGGTTCGCGTGTCTACTTCTCTTCTTTCAAGGGAACAGGAATTTTTGTGGCTGACACACCGAGTTCCCCTCCGCCCGTTTCAAGGTTTGAACGGTGCCACTAGACAGCGACGGCGTGTGCATGTGCACCGCTTCCTTTTATTTGTTTGCCAGCGCAGCGCAATGCGTGAGACATGCAAGCTATGGCTATCCCAGCGGAAAAAAGATAGGCTGGAGCTTCGCGGCGATGAGCGAGACCACGCCGATCGGCTTACGCGTCTGTTGAGACCACATGAGCATCCTGGAGTATCCCGCTCTTCCATTCCAGGCGTGGACCAGACGACATTAGCAGCTACCTTGCAACAGGAGAAGCGTTGCCAGCAGCATCATATGATCGTACTGGAGGGCACTACTGCTCGTATTGAAGCACAGAGAATGTCAGAGGAGGCGAAAATCAAGTATATCTCTAGTGAGCACCGCCGCTGTGTGGACAGCCTCATACATGTGACGTCTGCCCTGCGTGCAGTCGAGACGAACATGGAGGAGTGTGCTGAGAAGGCTGCGGTTGAGGCGAGTGAAGTGGAAGCACGGCAGTCGATAGCGTTGGAGTACGCACACAGTCTTGTGGAATATGCTTTATGGTGGTCGTCGTGTGCCGCGAGGTACACATCAGGGGGATAGGGGGCATGCATGCAGTCATGGCTAGCTTTCGTGGTCCCACCTCTCCTTCAGATCATGGGGCGGGGGTACTCTCCTCTTCACCGCTCTATTATTTGCGTTTGTGCCACATGTGATAGCGGCTTCTCTCTCTCTCTCTGAGCCAGTGCTCTTGGGGCCCCGCTCGCATGTACTGGACGTTAGCTTCTTTCTTCCGCATGCTGTGTGTGTGTGTGTAGACGGGTGGTAGCGCTCCATGCTGTGTTGCTAGGAAGCCCCTCTCTCTTTGGGTGATTTTGTTCTTGCGTCACAGGTCTTGCGCTGCGTTTTCTTTCGGTTCCAGTTTGTAGAGTCTGAGGGTGTGAGTGTGTTTGTACCACACAAAGGAAGTTGCATCTCACAGGTAGGTCCGTTCTCGGATGAGCTCAAGCGGTGAAGAGGTGTGTATCATTGATGGCTCGGAAGAGACTGCCTCCACAAGTTTCAACAGATTGGGCGATGATGAGAAGAGTATACAAACTTCTTCCGTGAGGGAGAACGAAGGAGTTGGGGAGGAAGACGTGCCGGTAGATAAGCAACTTCTTCCTGCCTGCCACGAGTTTCCCGCTGTGCGTTGTAATGTAGGCACGGAGACGGAAGAGTGTGTGTCGCCCCCCCTCAGCGATCTGCTTCTTACGCACCTAAGGGGGTTGGTGTCAGCGCTGGTGAGTACAACGGCGGCAAGCCAAATTGGAATGCCCACAACACCGCCACTGAAGGAGACGTGGCGTGATCTACTGAGCTCGTTGAAGCGCGCCACTCGAGATGAAGTGACCGATGAAGACAACATGACCCATCCCTGTAAGTACCGGCGGATGGAAGGTGAGGTGTCGCCCCTTGTCCCACCCGCGTGGCTACCTCAGCTTACAGCTATTCTAGACAGCACCCAGGCGCTCAAACGCAACGATCGGACTTCCTCTCCACCTGTGAAGGAGCGCACGTGCTACGTTCTGGGTAGTCGTGCAGCAATTCCCATGGCCATGGCCCAAGACCCAGTCGCTAGCTCACTGCGCAGGTCATCGTCTCCGGCAGGTCACCAGCCCCAGAAGAGCGAGATGGCGGAGTCAGCCCGGCGTCTGTTGGCAGAGGCACGTCTAGTATTAGAAAATGAGCAGACGGACTCGCTTCTTTCGGTGTACAACGAGCTGCGGAGGCTGCGTGATGAGCACCGAACGGTTGTTGCAGAGCAGGTCGACGCGACCACGGCCACGTTATCTGCGGAGGAAGATCTCTTCACACAGATGCGGTTGTGCATTCAGAAAACAGCTCGTCAGTGCGATCGTGATTACCGCATGCGGTGTGCGGATCCGACGTCTCCATTGGAGGAGCTTGCACAAGAACTGCAACGCCTAACAGACATGAGGGCACGGCTGGAGAGGCTGCAGCTTGCATCCACACGCCGCGCCGTCTCCCCCTCCGCGGAAGTCGCCTCCGTGCTCCAAAGTGATGTCCTCCCAGCTCGTGATGGGAAGGCTTCGGCAGTCTACCACCAACACCTGGCCAGTGAGAAGGAGACACTGTTAACCGAAAACAGTGCACTCCGCTGTGAACTTACCGCCATGAGGGAGTCACAGGCGGAGCTCGATGCGCGCTATCGGGCTGCAAATGCCCAACTAAAGGAGGCAGAGGAGCGAAGCGGCATGGTTAGAAGAGAGGTCTTGAACCAGTTTGTACAACAGCGAAAAGAGATACTTGAGGAGGTCGTGGCTGCATTTGGTTGGAGGCTTGAGTCAGCTACTACAACCATACTGCGCGTCGCTCACCGCTCAACAGGCGAGATGCTGGAGGTGGGTCTGGGGAGAGGAACTGTTAATGGAGAGCAGGTAGAGGACGCTGCCGCACTGTTGGCCGACAGGGTGCTTGCTGCCCTACCACGGCCTCGTGAGACTAGCTCACCTGCGCCACTGCACGCCTACGAGGAGTTATCGGAAAGGGCATCCCCCGTTCAAGCCTCGGCAACGGCACCAAATACGGATGACGTGGATAGGCTCGCCCACGATGCTGTGGTCACGGCTGATGACACAGTCGAGGACTCGGCACGAGGCGGGCCGGCGGCCGCGCTAGATACATCGCAAGCGGCTGTAGCCAACGAGTACGTGCGCAGTCGTTGCTCTACACCGCCCTCAGAGCCAGCGCTGGATGCTGTGCTAGTAGGGCCGGGGGAAGTGGGTGCACAAGGGGATGACGTAGTGGAAGGACCATCGATGGCGGTGGTTGATGGGCAGCGGGACAAATGCGCACAAGGTACAGAAGATACACCTACAGAGTCCAAGTGGGAGCCGGCGCCGATCAGCGAGTTCTTTGCCTCTAACGAGTTGTGGGAGAGTGAGGGCGATTAATTATGCAGGGCTTCAAATAGGACCAGGAGAGCGACGAGGGCGGTATTGGATGTACTGGGCCGATGGACGCCTCCTACCTAAATGACAGCGCTTGACAGTCTAGCTGGCGAGGTGAAGAAAAGCGGTGTGAAAGAAATGAGACGCAGAGCACAAGAGGGACATTGCCACTTCGACGCTACGCCTTTCCCAATGGGTGAAGCTGCTCTTTTTCCGATCCCCTCGTCCTTGTCTACATCTCGTACTGGCTCTTTAGTGTTCTTGGTAGATTGCTGGAGCACGGAGGGAGGCGGCTAACGTTGCTGCTGTAACGAAGGGGGTAGCGCCTCATGCGTGTTGTTATTGTTGGTGCAGGTCTGTCTGGTTTGACCCTCGCATCGTTCCTCCGGCGGTTAAACGTGGATTGCGTTGTACTAGAACAGGCCCCGCAGCTTTATGCCCGCTATGAGGCACCAATCGCCCTCTACGCAAATGCACTTAGCTGCTTCAAGGCCTTTGACATGGAGTACATCTTTAATCAAGGCGGGTTTCCATTGGAGGAATACTTTGGCCTACAGGACGAGCAACGCCGCTGGCTGTTGCGCGTTAGGAACCATGAGATACGCTTGAGGTCTTTGGGAACAGAGGACAGGATACCCCTCAGCACCGCGCCACCAGCGAATAGCGATTCCATTGTGTCACAGCGTCTCGCAGAGCAGACCAAGTTGGAGATGGGTCGTGTACCGCTGCGAGGCACCTATGCAACTGCACGCCTGCGTTATTCCTTGCGGCAGAACATTCCAGAGATAAAGTTTAGCAGTCGTGTAGTTGACCTTGTGCCGCACGAGGGCATCAAGGGAGGGGTCCACGCCGTGCTACAGGACGGGAGCACAGAGTGGGGTGATGTCGTTGTAGGAGCGGACGGCATGGACAGTACAATTCGGCGCCTGCTTTACCCAGCAGAGCATGTCGGCACAAGTAGCCGCTCCCTTGGCATGATGCAGCTGGATGGTTACGTCGACACTCCACACTGTCCCGCTGGTCTGGAGTACCCTGTGGAGCTCTGGGGCAGACGGCGGACAGTGTCCGTGGTGCCGCTTTTTGCGCAGGGGGAGAACCGTCTTGCATTTTCAGCGGTGCTCTTCAATGGGCCACGCGAGTTGGAGGATCTGTCAGCGGTAACGTGCGGAGAAGTAGAGCGCGACGCGTATCGTGGCGTACTGCGCAGAGAATTTGCTGCCTTTGGGGAGGAACTGGCGTCTTTGTTAGGTAGGGCTGACGTGGTTGTACCTAGCGAGGTGCTGGAAGTGCCTGTGATGCCACGGTGGTTCAACAAACGCGCAGTCCTCATGGGGGAGGCGGCTCACGGCTCGCTTCCCTCGTTTCTCTGCCAAGATGCTTCCCTGTGTGTGGAAGACGCTGCAATGCTAGCCACTGCGCTGCTGGACGCCCCGTTACTGTCCGACAAGGGATTTGAGTACGTCTTTCACCAATACGAAAGCGTTCGCCGTGATCGTGTGGAGCGCTACATCCGACAGTCTCGCCGCGCTCGCCGGTTGGCTTCGACAGAGTATGTGTCTGCTAGGAACGCCCTCTTGCGGGCGGTGCCATCGCCGGTGGTGCGATGGGGTCAGCGATGGCTGTCGCAGTGGACGTACAGTATGCAGCATCTCGAGGTGGATCCGAAAATTAAAATGGAGACAGCGTTTCGTTAAATGCGTCTCATGGGCCCGGTTTGTGGCGTACTTGCTACTGCTCATTGAGTTCTACATTGCCTACAACGGCATCCGGTGTAATGAGTGATGATACGTTCTATGAATATCCTTTCGCGTCCCCTGGCCCACCACCCCATCGTCTCTCCTGCTTTGCTGTAAGGATGAGACTCTTTATCGTTCTCTTAGGTTTGTCGTGACATGTATTTGGGCGGCGGGTGTGTGGTGTGTGTTTTATTCCTCTTCCGTGTGTGATTAACCTGCACCTGCAGGAGAGCTGTCTTTGGTCTACGCTCACCCCAGAGCACCGGTGAATAGGCTTGCTCTTTCTCTGGTGCCGGTGAATAGGTTTGCTCTTTCTCTGGTAGCCACCAGCCTGCCACCAAAGCCCCCGTCCGTTAGGACCGGGAGTAGTGCTGGCGCTTGGCTTCCCCCGCGACGGAGTACTGGACCCTGTCACCACGGTGAGGTGGCCGGCAGCACCAGGGAGTTGTGTGCTTGCGTAGGCACGGCAGCCTTCCATTCAGATGCTATGTCGATGTCCTATTTAGCTGATGCCCACAATTCGTATACCCCGTGTTCGGCTCTTTCTCCCTCCGTATGGCCACCGCTTCTCTTCACTAACCGCCTGTCCTCTTTCTATTCGCAATGCTAGATCACAGTAAACGTACTTGGCTACGTGGAACACTCATTTCCCCACCCATACCCATGGACTTTCACTACGAAGAGGTCTTCCTGAGCGAGATGACACTGGAGGACGGCAAGCTGCTCTACCCTTGCCCTTGCGGCGACCTCTTCGAGTTATCTCTCGACGACTTTGTAACTGGCTCTGATGTTGCGCAATGTCCCACTTGCTCTCTCACGGTCAAGGTGGTTTACACCAAGGAGGAGATGAAGCAGTTCCTCTCTCGCCATGGCATTACTGGGCCGCACGCTATATCGGCATGAGTAGAACATGCGTGACCTCGTTGTGTTGGCGGCAGTCATTTGCAGTGCCTAATACGCGCCTCCATGGATGAAGGTTGTGTAATAAAAAACTAAGAACACCGAGCTTGCGTTTCTTTCTGAGTGGTATTAGGTTTGGTTGAAACGATTCCGTTACGGCGCTTCTGCCCTGTGTGCTGCATTCGCGTGTGTGCTGGACAGAAAGCTAAGGCGCTGTGCGTCTTACGCGTGGGGAGTTGTTTCTTCTACTGTACTCCTCTTCTTGATATTTTTTTTTTGTTGGTGATGTTCTCCCTTTGTTTGTCAAGAGTGTTGGACTAGTCGTTCAGTCGGTGCTGGTGACTTGCTCGCCTCACGTAGCACAGGACAAGAGTACTTGGACCGCTGCGTCTCTCCTGCGGCCTTTGGGACGGGGCTCGATTTGCGATCACTTCAATGCTCCGCCGTCTCATCCATTCCGTGCCGCAGAGGCGAGAGGTGGCCCTGTTCCGCTGGTTCAGTATCAGTCCAGAGAAGCGTGAGGCGCTAACGAAGGAGCTGACAGCGCTGCGAGAGGAGTGCAAGGGGCAAGGACTGGACCTCGCCGACATGGGTGACACGGCCAGGACTGCCAGTCGAGCTTTACAGGATGCCATGCATAAGTGCAGTATCGACGAACCATCTTTCAAGGGCAAGTGCACCACACTTTCCGCCTCTGTCAAAGCCTATAACATCCGTCTTTCAAACTTACAGAATGAAGCCAGGTCCATCCAGACGGAGGTGGATGCACTGCTCAAGTTGCTATGGGGCACCGAGCACCCTCCGTCGTCTGCAACCTTTGCCACACCCCCGGCAGCCGGTTCGAGCACAGAGAGTACCGAGAACTTTTCAGTTGAACCGCCACCGATTTCCAACGTGCTTGATCGAGAACCAGCGGTCGAGCGTGTAGAGGCCGAACGTGTCGATTCAAAGTGCACCTCATCGACCAAGACCCCCGCAACGGAGGACGAGATCGAGGTGGAGACCATCGAAGTAGAAGTTGAGGCAGACTCCACCGAGACGAGCCCAGCGGACACGATGAAGATTACCGACATCACAAAATATCTTTACGAACGGGGCGTTAACTTTTCCGACTGTCTTGATGCCCGCTCTCTGCGGCAGCGGTACCGCGACGTGCTCACAGGCAAGATACCCTCTGGTCTGGAGCAGGGGAAGGCGGATCAGTCTTACACACAGCCTCTAACAGAGAACACGGCGCAACCACGTATGCCGTCCACTCCATCAGAGCGTCCTCAGCAAAAGCAGTATCAGCCACCCCCACCGAACCAGAACGAATCGGGGCTAGTGAACGATCCGTACCCAAACGCACATCGCAAAATGGTGGACCCGATGAAGTACGTATGGGAGATTAAGCAAGAGCTCGCCGCGGAGAAGGGCATCGACGCAAGCAACGTGGATCTGTGGAGCGGTAAGACACGCCTGGACGACCAGAAGCGTTTGTATGACTACCCATCTGTGCAGAGCTACCCAATAGAGGTGCGACAGAAGGGAGATATGCCACGCTAACAGTCGGAGGCTGGCGCCCTTCTGTCGGCGCTAGGCACACTCAAGATCCACTCTGCATCGTTGCCCCTCCGCTGTGTTTTTGAGAGCGGTGTAGTGACCTTGCACTACCTTCTCCACTGGCGCATTTTCTAGGCACCCCTATCACGTGCGCGCCCCATCCGCCTTTGAATCTATTTTAACGAAAACTATATTGTACGTGTTGCACATTCGGTTGATGGTAGATGGCCCTCTTGGTCGAAGTGAGAAGATGTGGATACGGCGCGGTAATGTATGCCCGTTAGCAGCATTGTAGGGTTGCCCTAGAGGAAGTGGATAACTGACCGTGCCAAGGAGATGGGGCAGATGGTTCTCCGGTGTGCCTCTCTCATTGTGGACGCATGTTCGAATGTGAAAGGAGCTTTCTTTGGGGGGATATCTACTAGTATTGTTGTGTTATTGCTTGCTTTACCGCAGCGTCGCAACCACGAGATTGGCTGTTGAGCGGGCCCAATAGTTGAATTTCCAGCGCCACGGTTCGTATGCGGGAGTGGGTTTCGTGGAGGATTCCCTTCTGTGTGAAGGGGTTCGACTGTATGCACCCTGAGCACCCGTTTCTATACACCGGACACTATCGCCCATTCCCGAAGCTCTAATGGTGGAAACAGAGGGAGTGCAGAGCTCGTCCTCATATCACCGTTCATGAACGAGTTTGGTAAACCCTACTTCCGCATCCGGTGGGGCCGCTCACCACGGCTGTAAGTGAAGTATCTGCTTTGGTGGGGCAAATGCTAGTGGGCAAGCAGGCCACATTCAGCTGAGGATTGCGTAGGTGCCGGTCATTTGCACTCTCATCCGGGATGTTGGCGATTCCCCATGATCTTGTTGGAGACCTGTAGGATGGGTGCCGGTGGTTGCTGAGTGCACGCAAACGAGAGAGCCGCAACGCCAGGGTGTCAGCATGGGAAACAGATCTGTGGACATGTATTGATGGCCCTGTAGAGAGTGTATAAGGGTGTCTTGCCGCACTCTGTGGTCCTAGTACCTTTCTTCTATTTATGTTTGTGGTGCAGTTATCGATGACCCTCGGTAGCTGCATGAGGACTATGGTATTTCGCTTGTTTGTAGGTGAAGTGTCCTTGTGCGATGGATAATATGGATGCGGTTGGGTGCTGGAGCGCCAATTGGCGGTGCAGGTGGGGTACCCTCTCTCCTTCCTGGTGAGTATCAGTGAAGGGACTGGCAGGCGACAGCACTTTTGGTAGTTGAGGAAGACGTCCTTTTCCGCATTACTAAATCACTTCACGAGCCCGCAGGCCTTTCCAAGCGGCATTACTTGCATGTCACCGGGTAGCAATGTGCTTCCCGTACCATGATCACCGGAGTGGCAGGCCCTCTTCAGCCTCATCGCGCTACACATCGCTAGTGTCTTGTGCAACACTGTATGAATTGCTTTTTTTCTTCTCCCTCCACTGTGAAAAGGGATCTGCCGACCCGTTCTAGTGATTCAAAACAGGGTCCGGCAAATAACACCGCCGCTTCCAGCACATGTCCCAACGACCTGCATCGCCGTCGACCTACACTGTCTGCCACAGCACCCTTCCTAGTGCACGTGGTGTTGATGGGCCACTCACGTTGGTTTCAACCTCTGGAAAGCACGTGGAGGGGAACTTAAGGGGTTTCTTGTACGTCGAGGCGCAACGGTCGGCTCTTGGCGGTATTAGCGGCCGACAGGCTGCAAAACCCCGGCGGG
>JAIZPF010000063.1:85418-103635 GCA_020509355.1 Blechomonas ayalai | reverse complement strand
AGGGAGGGAGGGGGCGGGCTGGTGGCACACACAGATAGGCGAAGATGCCCTTTTCTTTATCTCTCTCTCTATGTGTGTGTCTCACAAATGGATGAATCCACTGGTATGTGTACCCTGGAGAGGATCACATGTATTGGTGAATCGGTGAGCTTGAGATACTGCACATTCGTTGATCACCTGCATATCGTTGTTTCATGACGGACTGCTGTGGAACCATCTGTTTGTGTCAACGTCGCCTTTCTCTTCACTGCATGCTCGCCGGTGTGCGTCTGCTTGTATAAGAGTAGGAACACAAGCATCGTCGGTCTCTCCGTAGCGGGGTATGAGTAAGCATTGCTAGAGACGCCATCGCTGAGAGGAAAATAAGTTTCGTACTCCAAGTATTCACTTACCTATATACGCACATACAGTTGCCTGTGTACCCCCTTATAACTAGTTCGTGCCCTAGAAGAATTGTCTACCATTTTCAAACAGTGTCATGATGCCCGCAGGCCGTGAGGAGGGATGGGCCAGCCACACTAAGGACAGACTCTTTACGGCCTCGGACGCTTTCCCACAGGACCACCGACCAGTTCCCTTCAAGGCTCACAAAAAGGAATTGCCCTTTCAGAGGCGCCGATCACTTCACTCGACTACGCCCACGCACCGCATAAAAATGATGCTAAGCAGTGTTCTTTTTCTCGTGTGGCTTATCTGCGTGGGTGCTACCGTGGCGCTAACGGTGATTGCGGATATTTTCCAAAGCGAGGCTTCCACATTTCCGCTTGGCCCCGTAGTGATAACAAGCATCGGGCTGACCTTTCTGAGCTCCGCTGTGACGGTGCTGCTGGGTCTCTTCACGAAGAAAGGCTTTCACATTTTTCAGCCGTTTGTTGGCGGGCAAGTGTTCGTTCTGATGCAAGCGGCGGGGTACTTCCTGGCGGTGATCTCTGCTGCTCTCATGAGAGTATACATGGACTACATATACAGCTTTGGTAGCTGCAAAGCTACTCAGCTGCGATACGGTGCTTTTTCCGTCCTTGGTGGATTTGAGGCCGTGGCGCAAATTATTCTAATGTCCTCTCTGCTGTTCTTTTCCCCCCCAAGGAGGCGGGGACATGAAATGGAGTCTTCTGCCCGTGTACGCACGAAGTGGCAGACGATCCCGCTGGCTAATCTCTCCAGCACACCATGCCGAGAGTATGCGCTGGTGCTGCTGTCCTGCATCGTTGTTGTCGGCAGCTCAGTGGTGGCCGAGTACTACGATTCATTCCGTCCACTGAACGTTGTGGTGGTCTTTACGTTTGTTACGCTCTCTCTTGGCGTGATACACACCCTTCTTGTAGGTCACATGCTTCGTGATTATCGGTTGTACGTGCCATTGAGGTATGCGCCGTGGCTCTCAGCACTGCAGTTAGTTGGGTGGGCCCTCATTGGAATGGCCCTGTGCCTTGCTGTAGTACTGTACAACGCAGACAGGGCCGCACCCCCCTCCTGGCACCTCGTGTACGGCTTGATCAGCATGATAGGCCTCGCGAATTTGGTGGTGTTTGCGCATTTCCTGCGGTCCATGATGATGGCGAAACAAAGTGGCACCTGTGTACTTCCAACGGCATCCTTCAAGGGCTCCATCATGCTCACGCTCGGGAGTGCGCTCCTGTGTACTGGCGTGTACACCACTGCGCTGGCGTCATCTTATGGAAAGGTTGCCGACAGGGGCTACGAGAGAGTTAACTGCTTGCAGCTCCAGACACTCTTGGCTATGCTCATGTTCTCCTTGCCCCCTTGCACGCACCTTCAGGGATGGCTCGTCATTGGGAAATCCTACGAGGTGTGGATGCCCTTCAAGGGGCCTCCACAGTTTGTGTTGGCACAGGCAGTCGGGTGGACGGCCTTTGCCGCTGCCATTGTCTTCGGCACGCTACACATCACCGAGCGGGTTTACTTTCACTTTGTCGTACTACAAGCTACATGCCTTCTGCTGTCGCAAGGTATGATCCACGCGTCGTTGTACGCGTTTACTTGGAAGTTGGGCGTGAGCGATGCCCCGGAGGAGGTCGATGACAATGGGAAGCCATTACTGGTGGAAGATGATGGGGAAGAGCGGCGACGCGCGTATCGTTCGCTTCTGGCGACGGTGATGAACGGGGAGTTTATTCTGGCGATGGTCCTTGGCGGTGTGTCACTCGTGCTACGCGTTGTGTGTGATGTCGCCGTGTACGCCGGCAGAACGCGCACCAGCGCACTGGCGATTCCCACCGTGGCCCTTGTTCGAGCCGCCGTCGCTTTGAGCGTCGTTGCGACTCCCATGACGGCAATATCGATGTCCGACCGCGTTGCACCTTTCGATATACTCGGTGGCAGTAGCGGCAGTGCCGCCTTGCAGATGCTTGGGTGGGTCTGTTACGCTGTGGTGATGATTACGGAGTTGAGCCTGCTGGCACGGGGCGGATGCGACTCGCTGTTGCAGTCTGTTATCGGGAGGTACATGCTGATGCAGTACACCCTGAGGGGCCTTCTGCATATGGTGCCGCAGGCACTGATGGCCTTAGCTGACTTTTATGAAACGACAAGCCTCCAGCGACAGCGCATCGACGCTGAAAAAGTCCGGAATGCCGTCCAGGAGCTAAGGGAGTTGCTTAGCCAACAGAATTTGTGTGAGGAGGTACTCGTGCGCACTGAGCGGCTGATTCAGATCGCCACTGGCCCTCGTGCAGTCGATAACGAAGCAACTGTGACCGAAGAGCACCTGAATCGAGAGGCCAGCACAAACGCCGCACGGTACATCACGGCCATTTTCTGTTTGGGCACGATTGTGATCTTTCTCAGCGCAGCCCTACTTGCGGAGCCCGAGCCTCTCATCACGCTCGTTTTCGGCTTAGCTGGTGTGACCACCCTCGTGGTCTCGTCCTTTCTGCTGCACTCGGTGTATGGCATGCGCATGCATGGGAGTACCGGCAAGTACAGCATCTTCATGCCCTTCGCTGGTGGCCGTCGCTTTGTATTTCTGCAGGCCGTTGGCTGGATCAGCTTCACCACATGCATTTGCCTGATGATTATATGCTGGGTTGAGAGGCGTGGCACGGCGGTCACGTTCATCAGCATGTGTGTGCTAAGTGTGACGTCGCAGGTGTCTATCCTGCACTCCATCCACGTCTTCGACCCATCCTCCAGCACCGGCAATGCCTTTGTATCAAGAAATGCGGAGGGGCTATTGGCCGTGTTGACGCTTCTCGGCTCCTTTTTCTTTTCCCGTGCCTATCATACAGCCGTGGAGGTGCGCCGCAACACCCAGGATACCTCTCTGGCCCCCATCATTATATGCTCCATCTCGACCTCTTTGGCCGTTCTGCTGGGTCTCGTCTCGTTGGATCGCCAGGCGAAGAAGTATGGCGTGACGCCGTCCGCCCTGTTCCACCTGTCCAGCGACGAAGAGGAGGATGCTGTGTACGGCGCTTCCTACCCGGAGTCTGGCCGCCGTGTGGTGAGTACTTCTTCGACAGCGAAGGAGAGGACAAAGGAGATGTCATTGGGGGCAACGCCTCCCCCGTCCCGTAGCAGTGTCTCCCTGCGCGCTTCGTTTGCTGCCCCAACGACTGGTTCCCCCGGGATGCACCGTGTAAGGCCATCCATTACTGGCTCCTTCCAGGGTGCATATGACCTCACCAAGGACGATCTCACCGGGGCTGGTGAGGATCCTTTGGGGCGATCGGCGTACCGGCTCGTGTTCATCCACTTTTTGTTCATGGTCGTTGCGCTACTGCTGACAGCACTGCTTCCCTTTGCGGTTATCTTTATTGGGCACTCGTACATCAACAATGCCCCGCTCACCTTTGCCGCCGCGGTCACGGTGGTGAAAGTTTTGGTGGGATGCTTCGCGGTCGTCGTTACGCTTCCCATGCTCCTCACTCCGCTGCTTGGCATATCGAAAGTGACACAGGACGCCCACAGTGCTATCTGTGCCTTTCTCATATTTTCCATCCCCACCTTCTCTGTCATTGGTGGGCTCATACCACCCCTCTTCGTCCACACGCGTGGTGCGATGATCTTCACCATTAATATGTGCGTCATGTCGGTGGTGTCGGTCTTCTCGCATGTGAACCGCGTTATGTTTGTGCTGAACGTGGTCTTCATCGGATACCTGCTGGAATACCATGGATACCACTGCTGGTACGCGAGGCGGAAGCCATTCTCGCCCTTGGTATGCTTCATGGATATCGTGACAGTGGTCTTGTGGTTGTTGTATCTGCAGCGATATTGGGGCCGACCGGAGCGGACTGGACGGCTGCACAGCTACAAAGCTTCCAAGTTTGTCCAGAGACACTTCTTTGTTGGCATGTCTCACTACTTTCAACTGCGAGTGTTCAACGACGGGGTGACCGGGGCCAAGAAACAGGGCGAGGCAGGTGAGGGCCAGTCCACAGAGGGACCCTCCTCGCCGGCCCCGGTCAACCTCAGCGATCCGGCGAATCAGTATATCTTCTCGTTTCACCCGCACGGTATCTTTCCGGGGACCTGCTTGTTTGCCCCCAACTCGGTGGAGTGGCAGAAGGAGTGTGGGTGCAACCCGGTGCATTTTGTGTCAACACACTGTGCGGACGTCATATTCTCCGTCCCAATGATGCGCGAGTTCCCTCTGTGCCTTGGCTGCATGAGTGTCAGCAAGAAAGGCATTGAGGAGAGCCTAAACAATGGTAACTCACCTCTCATTGTGACCGGAGGGCAGACCGAAATGTTGGTCTCTAGGATGAGCGACACGGCGATGCATCTCGTGTGCCATCGCTTGGGGTTTATTCGAATTGCGATGCGCCGCGGTGTGCCTCTCGTGCCCGTGCTGTGCTTTTCGGAGAGTAACTTGATGGACAACGTGCACTGCGTCTCCGTGCAGCGATGGTTTCTGCGGCGGATTGGGTTTCCTTTTCCTGTTATCCCGTTTGGCCGCTGGTGGTTACCACTACCCACCTGCCGGCCACTGACCGTAGTGGTGGGCCAGCCGCTTCTTCCACTTCCCGGTCGTGAGGACCCTGAGGACATTGATTGCCTCAACGAAATGCGCTTGCGCTACTTCGAACAGCTGCAGTTGCTATTTTATAAGTACCGCGCGGAGGCTGGTTACCCGCACATGATACTGTATCTGCACAATGGCTTCGATGAGGTGCCTATCAAAACGGAGCCTCCAACAGATGGCGTGCCGTTGACAACTTTGCCGACGCCATCACTGCCAGAGGCATCTATACACAGGGAGAGGTAGGTCTTCAGGAGGGCGATACTTCTTACTGGAGATTCGTAGACTACAGTACGAAGTAAGCAGCTTCCCAAACGGTGAGGAAAAGGTAGAGGGTGCAGTGCATCTTTTTCCTTCATGGCCGTTTGGGGTCGTCTGTGAAGCATCCTACCGGTGAAGCATGGCGCGGCGCCTTGTGCACCTTGGCACCTTGCCGCAGGTGACAATAACAACAAGAAGAGGATAGAATAGACGAAGCCGAACGAGTAACAGTTGTTGGAAGGCGACCTTAGTGCATTACCACAAGTATCATATAAACGTGTAGCACATATACTATTTCCCTCACTTGCATAAGTTGGCTCATCCCTTCAAACAATAGTGTTTCCTGTCAATGTGACGCAAAGGACGTGTGTGTGTGTGTGTGTGTCGGTGACCGACTAATGACCGTGCTCCCTGGAAGCGACTCAAGAAGCACGTCTTCCACAAGATATCAACCCGGTCAGCTTGCGGGGTCTTATTTTGTTTGTGCCGAACAGGCCACGGTACGATTGTGGTGTGGTAATGAGAAAGCTAACCATTCACTCCCATTACCGTACCCTGTCGTGCGGGGGACACCGTTTAATAAAACGTCCTCCTCACCGTTGCTGCTTGCTGCCCATGAATGCGTGGTGACCCTCGAAGGTGCATATTTCTTTTCCCTTGGACTTCCTGTACTGCCTCTTGTCTACTTTAATGGCACAGCGCTCCCACCCTTCCCTTCCCACCCTTTATGGCAGAGCATGGTGCACAGGTGCTTCCATGGGGGATGACGGCGCTCATCAGGGAGGACACACAGCAGGTTTCACACAATGAGCTAAGGCGGTGAGGTTCTTACAGCGCTTACTGACTTGGAGCGCGCTATGGATTGTGTTGAAGGCCGGCCTTCAACGTCACTCCAGGTGACTTTGCAAAACATTAGAGCTGGAACGGTAGCTTCTCCCCGGGATGAGGCAGTTGCCGAATGATTACGACACAGCACAAATCGATATATTCTGACCGTGAGTCTGGAGGTTGGTGTCCCTCGCTTTTTTGTTCTCTTTCGTTGTACCAGAACGGATTAGCTGATATCTGCACCGTGAGCGGGACATCGATTTACGGCGACTTCTGGAGTCATGTTGTTCGGTGTGGCAGTGGGATGGCTGCAGCCCTGTTGTGTGTCCTGCGGTGGCTATAAAAGAACTGACTTAGCGACATTAATAGTACGAGGGCCTACGCAGGCAAAATATATTTGTATGATGTGCTTACTGTTATTATTATTGTTATTTATTACGGGCAGAGATGCGTCCGCCGTTCGTTTTCCATGCTTGATGCATTTTGTTTGGCGTTCTGATGGGAATGCTTGGAGAGCCACCTTCGAGGTTAGGAAGGGCATAAGAGGTGGGGAGAGGGGGAGTTACCCAAGTGTGTACTAAATAGAGATGCTGGTTTAACGCTGGATGCAGGAACTAGCGGGGCATCCCGGGAGGACGCATTATCTCTCGCGTACGCAAACACCTCTTGACGATGGACTGCATCTTGCCATCTACATATATGAACTGTAGATGGGTGGAGGACGAATTTTGGGGTACCTGGCTTGAGAAGACTATTTTAACAATGCACTTATTATTCTTTTGCTTGAGCTAGAGGTTGTACCACTCTTTAAGCGTCCCCAAGGGCGTGCTTGTTCTGATCAGCGCTGACGAGGTTAATATACGCTTCAGAAAGGAAATACGGTAGCTGAGGCAGGTGCACCTCTTCTTGCTGAAGACCGCCTGCCGTACGTGCGCCTGTACTTCCGTGCGCTCATGTTCATCAGTGATCTAGCCCAAACAAGCACTGACGACTTGCTCGGATAAAAAAAAAGAAAAAGGAAACGCACTGACAGAAGTGGGTGCAAGTCTATGCTGCACCGTAGTGCCTCCTTGTGGGTACGCCGCAAATTTGGCCAGAGGGCGTGGTCGCCTAATGCCTCCAGCAACGGTGCAGCTCCTACCAGTGGTGTCACCGCGCAGGAGGCCCTACAGATCGCATACCGCCCAATGCCGCCACTACAGACAGTCGAATACGAGGAAGACTTTGGGCATAATATGATGATCCATCGAGAGTTCGTTTCAAAAAAGAATCGGGCCCAGATGAGCTTCGACATTTCTTCTATGGCCTACAGTGAGGTGGAGCTACAGCGGGCACGGCAACAGCTTGCGGGTGTCATGAACCGCGAGCGCCGGGGCGTGTTGGTTGGGGCCGCCGGCGAACAAAACGATCAGGTGTTCTTCCATGCAGATGTGCATGAGGACACACGCGAGGTGCGAAGCGCGCGCTACCTGTTCAATGAGCGCCGCTTGCAGTTTTGTGACCGCTTTCAAAAGTTCTTTCACTCACGTGAAGAGAAGAATTTAAGTGCTGCATCCACCTCGCCCACCGAGGAGGGCACGCACCACTTCTTCTCACTCATGGAGGCGTGCGCTATCCTGCATGGGTGTGAAACGAGTGATGCTCGAGAAACGTATTACCGCATGTTTATGCAACTTGATCTGGACTCGTTAGAGGCTGATGAAGAGGCCCTGCGCAACCGCTTAGCCGATGCAGAGCTAGTGAAGAAGGAACTATCTGGGACGACACGGGAAGATGGGGGTTTAGCCGCTGGTGCTGACGAGTCGGGGCCTTCGCAGTCTCCTCTCACAGTAGAACAGCTAATTGCCAACACTCCGTCACTCACGCCTGACGAAGATTTGGAAGACGAGGTGCCACCGCAACTTCTGGGTTCAGTCGAGTCGGTTCATGAGGACGGTGCCAATCTGCCAGACGAGTTTGAGGAATATGCACCTCTGTACCGTGCGTACCTGGCGCACTCCCGTGGGGATAGCCCCATTGCCTCGTACGACACCTCCACGATTGGCACCAGCGAGGCCCTGGCTGAGCGGCGGCGCTGGCGAGCCATAATGGACAAGGTCGCCAGCGAAGAGTACCACACGCTTTCACACGACGAACTACAAGATGCTGCCGTGCTAAATCAGCAGCTGCACACAGTGAAATTCTTTGACATGAAGATTGGTGACACGGTGCGGGAGATCATGCAGGTCCTGCAGCGGGAGACAGGCACAGGGTCATCTCTCCACGTGGATTCTCCCAGAGAAGCGTCCCCTACACACCCAGAACGGCGCGTGTGAGGGCCTGGAGTGCTTCCCTATGGCGGAATATCTCTTAATACTGACTACTCCCTTCCAGCTCTCACACTAAGCTTGCTGCGGTGCCAGTAGTATCCTCTCGACTGACACCATACGGTGAGGGGGCTGGTATGCATGAATGAGAATACTTGACTCAGGGGAGGTGTGTGTGTGTATGTGTGTGTGTGGGGGGCTCCATGCAATGATAGTTTGCTGTTGTTTGAACCTCCTATTTTGTCGAATCTTTTTAGTTGTGGGTTCTTCCAGTTGGGGAGCCCCCTCCACACCATCTGCTCATCATTTGCTTGTAGGAGTTTGTCTACACAGACAGCCTTATAGGCGGTGCATATGCCCGAACTCCAGCCGATATACGAGCCCATCCTCACTCATGGCTTGCCCCCCACCGTGCCGACGGAGATGGTGACGAAGGAGTCGCCCAACACTTCTGTGCCGACTATGGCGTCTGACAAGGACGCCGATATCACTGTCATTGACAGCAGCCTTGACGCACCACAAGTGTGGGGTTTCAAGCCCCGGAACTGCTTCACCAACTGGCTCAACCAGTGGGTCCCCCATGGTGGCACCCTGGCTGGTGTGTACAGCTTGGCCTCTGTCACGCTCGGCTCTGGCATTGTGAGCCTTCCTTATGCGTTCAGTTTGTCTGGTATTGTCGTTGCGATACTGGTGCTGGTGGCGATTACGGTGTGCACGACGTACTCTGTTTACATTCTTGCGCAGACCGTGGCAAAAACTGGTTATCGCCTTCGTTGCTATGAGGCACTTGCACGTGGGCTACTGGGACGCGGCTGGGACTACCTTGCGGCCTTCAATATGTGGATGTTCTGTTTCGGCTCATGTGTCTCATATGTCATCTCCGTCGGCGATTTGATCCAACGGGCCACCGACGATCCATCCGTCAATGCGTTCATCCGCTCCGAGTGGGGCACGCGCGTGCTGGTCATCGCTGTGTGGTCCGTCGCGATGCTTCCTTTGACGATTCCCAAGCAGGTCAACTCGCTCCGCTACGTCTCTGTCATTGGGGTGACCTTTATGATGTATTTTGTGCTTGTGGTCCTTATTCACTCTGCCATGAACGGGTTTGAGGCTGGTAGGCCGAAGCACAGCTTGAAGGCGTTCGGGACCGGAAACAGCGCCATTCAAGGCTTTTCCATGTTTATCTTTGCCTACCTCTGTCAGACAAACTGCCTGGAGGTGCTGGCAGAAATGAAGAAGCCGTCCCCCGCTCGCCTGACACGGGACACAGCGATTAGCATGTCGATCTGCTCACTACTATATATCTTGGCGGGCTTTTTTGGCTACGCCGACTTTGGTAACGCCCTCACTGGCTCTATCCTTCGCTTTTACAATGTGCGGGAGGAGATAGCGATAGCGGTTGGGTATGTCGGCCTTGGTTTCAAACTCTGTGTCAGCTTTGCCATGTGTATGCAGCCCAGTCGTGACTCCATCTACTACTGCCTCGGCTGGCATGTGCGTACGGTCCCTTTTTGGTTGAACGCTCTCATTTGCTCCGCGCTGTCCCTATTCGCTTTGATCCTCGGTATCGTCATTCCCAACGTGGAGGTAGTCTTTGGAATGGTGGGCAGCTTTTGTGGCGGATTTTTGGGCTTTATTTTCCCGGCGCTCTTCATCATGTATGCCGGCCACTGGAACCTGAAGGAGGTGGGCTGGATTCATTGGACGTGTACCTATTTCCTGCTCATTGCCGGTGTGGTAGCGGTCATTTTCGGGACCGCCGCGTCGATCTTCGGCGAGATTTGAGACACCATTTGGAGCAGGTGGCGGTGACGGTGGGCGGCGCTCGTGCGGTCAAAGGAAACAAGCGGACGTCTCCTTGTTTGACATCGCGCAGCCCAGGAAGAGCACCTTAAACGACGAGTACCTGCTCAGGGGAATAGTCTGGCGGCAAAGGGCAACGACTGCCTATCCTTTTATAAGTGCGTCAGTCATGCGCATCATCACTACACGGGAGAATTGGGGACATACCTGCCCGGTAGGATTTCTTTTCTTTTCTTTTCTTTTCTTTTTTTTTTAAAAATTTCTGCCATTGTGTTTTCTTTCGAATTTACGTTGCTGAACCACATTTTTTCTTCCTGATGTTGTATTCTGATCTTCGTATTATGGGGTTGTATGGAATGGTCTGTGGTCTAATTGCTGTGCCCATCTTTGGGCGGGTGCGGTATGAATGATGCCGTGTGCTTCTGTGTGAATGATTTGGTAGGAGTAACAACGGAATGTGGACCTCTCTTGGAGAATTGGGGACCTACCTCCTCAGATGAAACGTTTCTCTCCACATCATCTTTTCGGTTGCTTTCGATGTTGTGTTGCACCTTACTGTGACACAGCGATGCTTTTTTAATAAGTCTTTGGTAACACGCTTGTGCAGTAGTAGTCGCGTGCTTGTGTTTCGCTTTTTGTGAGAAATTTCATCTACGCACATGCGTCTGTAGAAATCTACAAAAGTGCGTGGCATTGTGATACCATTGGTGAATGTGAGGCTGTACGCGAACGCAAATTCACTCCGCAGCAGTTATCTCATGTTGTCCTAGGCGCAATGGTTCATGTACTGAGCTTTGCATGTATGACAGCTGGTATGCAAACTCGAATTGAGATGGTTGTGATTATATGTGAAGGGACTGATTGGCGTGGCTTGGGAAAGAATACTGACTAGGGAGACCACGCCACGTGAGGTTGGGTATTGAAAGAGGAGATGGAGGCACTGCTTCAAGGGAGGAGGTATTAGTTGTTCCATCACGGATTACGGAATTGCGTGAAGAAGACACCTCGTCGAGTTTTGGTCTCGGTAGCGAGCGTAAGTGCACCCCATGACGGGATCAAAAACCTTACTGTGCCGTGTTGTCTACGCTCTTTTTCTTTTCTTCGCCCTTTATCGCGGTGTGTGTGTATGTGTGTGTACTGGATGGGGGTTACAATTATGTGTGTGCCATCCTTTCATCGTAGTATTTGCCCTAGCGAAAAGGTATTTTGCCCCAAATACAATGATCCCCGGGATGCAAGGGCCTCAGGCACTACCGGACCAGGTTGCCTACCCTATGTTTTGGCAGAGTCTTAACCGCTTCCTTGCGATTTCAACCACAGTGATCAGCATATCACTTGCTATTCGATACTGCGAGAGGCGTTCACACAACCTTTTTGTAAGCAGCTTTTAAGACACCCTAATGGGTGTGAGGGAGTTAACGGGAGAGAGGGGGGGCGGCAAGTTTTTGGAAGGATAGACCCCACATGTGGAGCTGTCGCTCCCATGATGGTGCGGTTTAACAGGGCTGGGCCTACTGAACAGCGGCTGCTTTCAGCGTTACCCGAGGCAACGCACCTTTGTTCCACACGTGTGCTCGGCGGTGCGAGTGGTTTGCTTGATTAGCCTGCGTGGGGAGGGGGCGGAGGGAAGACTGCAGAAGGCTAAGCAAAACTCCGTTGTTTAAGGGGGAGTATGTTCACTTCTCTCTGTTCGAAGGTCTGTATGGACGCTTGCGTGGCTTTGGCACAGGTATACTCGCGCTCTCATACCACTAGTTAGCGATGGTCACGTTGCAGATGCTTTATTTTTGATCCCACTCAGGCAATGGCTACCTTTCTTCCTGATCGGTGCGACCTTTTTTTCTTCTTCTGACTCGAAGGGCTAAGCACTGTTGGACGCCACACCACACCGATACAGATGACAGTGGACGATTCTCACTTGGAGGTGTGCGCCTTTAGTGTTCATCCCGCGAGTCGTCGGTGTGCGTTTGATGCTCCACTCTGTTTTGAAATTCAGTACCGTGTAAACCAGAGTGTAGCTCATCCTGCTTGGTCCATCTATTACGTGGCGGATATTGCCTCGGCGAACGCCCGTGTGTCCCTTCTCCCTCCGACCCCAGTCCCGGAGAACGGGAGGATCGGCAGTGATGATGTACGTTCTTCGGGAGACTCTAGTGCGTTTCCATCCACCTTTGCGCCCCCTGTTCTCCAGCAGCAGCTTCAACCGGGCGTGACGTACTCGTTGGAGGTCAATCTAACGAACATGCATGAGGTAGTCCACAGCGTTGACGAAAAGCACTTGCAACACGTGGGGATGCTACAAATGATGCTTCAGGACATCAATGGGCAGGCGCACGGAGTGGTGAACGCGGTGTGCCAGGTGAAGCGTATGAAGGACCAGTCGGAGTATCTGGTGCGAGATATCCTAAACCCCTTGGAGTAGTTGATAGGTGGCGGAGAAAGGTAGCTTGTCTGACTGACCCACGTGCGGGAGGAGCGTCTTGGACAGCTTGTGGCCGAGTAAAATGGGCTGGAATGCAGAGAGGTAGATTATGCCCTGTGCGGGGACGGAGCTTCACACAGATGTCCTTCCTTTATTCTTCAAACCTTTTTTTTAAATTATGTTTCAACATATATCTCTCTCCTCGACTGGCTTATTCTTCCTTACCGCTGGAAGTAGTATCTCTTCCTTTTTTGAGACGCACCATGTTTCTTGGAGGTTTCGTTCCGCGCCGGTTCAACCAGTTCAATCGCGACCCGTGCTGGATGTTCTTTATCTTCTCCGTCGGGTTCTGGCTCGGCGAGTACCCTGCTCTTCAGATAAAGTATAACGCCCGTGACCTCGTTCTTGATCCCCACCGCTACGTATGGTCTCATCTTGACGATCACCACTAAGTGCATTCATGCCTGCCGTTCTGTGGAGTGGAGGAGGGGGTGCCACAGCTTGCCTGAAAGGGGGGTGCAGTTACGGGGCAGAATTGCCTTTACACACCGTTACGCACGGAGCCGTGCAGCAGCTGTGTGCCGGCGTCATAACCTTCCTTCCTTCCTCTGATATATACATATATATGTAGACTGTCTTTGTAGTCTAGTGGTAAAGCGTTTGGCTGTTCGAAGGGGCGGGGATCAGCTCATGGGGTGCGCGTGAGCTTTTGCTTGGCTTCGGTGCCCGGGGAAGGGTGAGGTAGTATTCAGCGTCTTGCGGGGATGACGTTACCGATGAGATCAACCTCCGGGTGATGATGGTTCGCAATCGCGATGCTAAAAAAAGGAGATACTCTAGTGGGCGAAGCAACCGGTCAGCAGTGCAATATGGCGAGTAGGAAGGTTTCCCACACAACGTAATGAAGGAATGTGCTATGGCCAAGTGCGTGATGACGGGAGAGGGCCGATGGGCCGGGAAAAGGGATTTGTGTTGACGGTATTGCCAGGAAGTGCATTGGTGATGGCGTCGACCGTTGATCGCTATGCATGTTTGCTATTCCACTGTGCCTTCACCATAGTTTCTCGCTCTTTCCTCTTTTAACCTTCGTCTTCCTCTGGTTCCCACACACCATCTGCTGAAGCTGAGCACAAGCGAACAACCACTCATACACATCCTCCAACAAGACTGAAAGATCGTATTAGATATTCTAACTGGTCCGCCACTACCCTGCTTAAGTACTGTTACAACAATAGAGCCCGTCCCCCCCCTCCCCACGGCAGCACTACAATCACAGCCACCCATACATAATCGCAGTAGCCGCACCTGTGCTAGCGGTGTGTTGCGAATCGACAATTTGCACCACATTATTATTAACGATGCGTGAACAGATTATTGATGCTATTTTCCTCCTGGCGTGCGAGGCACTGGATCCCGATGCCCTGGATGAGCTGAGCTTCCGTATAGGGGAGGCCGCCCGCCAGTCTACACGCCATCGAGGGCCAGGCCCGTTCCGCGGCCGGGATGGCCCTGGTGGCCGCGGGGGACGTGGAGGCTTTGGCGGGGAATGGAGTAATTCGTGGGACGGGGCGTCTTTCAGTGCCTCTCGTGAAGTCTTTGGCGGCCGTCGTGGCCACTTCAATGGCCCTCACGGCGAGCGCGGCGGCTCCCGGGGTAGGTATGGAAGCCCGCGGGACAGACCTGACGCCCGCGGGGCAGGACGTAGGGGAGGGGAGGGCGGCTTTTTTGGGCATCGCAGTGGCCCACGTGGGCGTGGCGGCCGTTTTGACCACGATGAGCCCCGTGACCGGAAGGAGGAATTCCGTAAGCCCCCCCCTGATGCGCTACCAACGGAATCAGAGGCACCCAGTGACAAGGGCAGGGAAGACACGAACCGTCGCCGTAACCATCGTCGGCCTAACAGGAAGTAGACACCATTGCGTGGCCTCTAGGGCGGCGCCCTCAATGTGGTACAGCGTTCCGGTAAGGAAGGAGGGTGCTCCCCTGATATCGGCATCATTTTGGGGAGAGGTTACTGATGGGGAAGTTTCTATTTGGTGAAGAAAGGTCAGAACCGGATTGTTTCCTTCTTTGCTGTGAAGGAAGCAGAGGACGAACGAGCACGCGTAATGTGATCTGCTGCCGAGGATGCTGGTCTCAAGTAGTTCTCTTCCCTTTCTGAGTCTCTCATTTCTCTTCCCTTGTTTTGCAGAGTGTAGGTTCACGCTCAACGCGATAATAGCACATGTGCTTCTCGAGATAGCTTGACAGCAGCTGTGCTGGATAAAATGTAAATGAGCGAAAGGGGCTGGCGCTTCTTTTAATCATGGGAGGTACACGATATTATACACATCGCTGACATTGCAGCGAACGGGGCGACTTGGTCTTTGCGGAGGTGCCACCATGTCATGAGAATTGGATTATGAACCCTGGTTCGTCCCTTCCGAAAAAAAAAATGAAACTTCTGCACTTTGCCCTTATCCATTTAACTCCCCTCTATTTCAACGTGGGTATCAAAATAAAATAAGTAAATTAGCCCACGAAAACACTTTCGGGTGCCTTCTCTGGGTGAGGACAATGGGTGCCGGTGTTACTGTGTGTGGAGCGTTCGTAGACCACCTTGTGCTGCATGTGGAGTGGAGGCGCGCTTCTACTCCTTGTCGTTCAATACTGCATCTTTCCACATATTCCTCCTCGCTGGGCCAATACTTAGTTGTACTTTCGTTATCCTCTACTTAGAGAAGCGCTTTACACTCATCTCCACTTACTCTCTTCGCTCCCACGTGAACATGGCTCATACCGCTGCTGTGAAGAAGGCCGCTTCAAAGAAGGCCGGCGCTAAGCGCTCCGCAGCCAAAAAGTCGCCGGTGGCCAAAAAGGGAGGCGCGAAGAGGTCGCCAGCTGTGAGGAAGGCCTCCGCTAAAAAATCTGGCGCGAAAGGGGCAGCGAGCAAGAAGAGTGGCGTGAAGCGCAGTGCGACCAAGAAGTCCTCCTCCAAGAGCAAGTCCTCCTCCAAGAGCAAAGCCCCTGCCAAGAAGTCCGTTGCCAAGAAATCCGCTACGAAGAAGTCCGCCCGCTCATCACCAAAGAAGAACGCCGCCAGGAAGAAGTGAGCCAGGATTTGAAAGTGAAGCAGCGCGCAAGAGTAGGAAGCGCGAAAGGGTAAGGAAAGCGCAAGACAGACATGGTCGTGGGGTGGGGGTGGGCGCGTCTTTGTCCCCTTATCCTAATCTCAACTGCCTAGTAGCAACTTCTTTCTTTGGAATCCAGGCGCCGTCTACGCTCTTCCCTTGTTCTGTAGACCCTTTTTGCCCCTTGTGGCCACCCTTCGAGGATGATTTTTTTTCCACCTTTTTGTTTCCATTTGTACCACTGTAAGGGTGTGTCTATTACCCCCCTTCTCTCCATCTTCTTGAGCCGAAGACGTACGAACCAACTTACCATATTCATCCATTTTTTTCTGGTGACGTATGTTTAGTCTCATTGAGGAAGTATTCGGCCCTGCATCGAGAGCCATCTGCTGGCGCTGCGCTACGTGGATGGGGATTATATGGTAAGGGAAGGCTTGCTTACCCGCTCCATGTTCCTTTGCATTCTCCATGCCGTGCTCGACTCTTCCTGCGTCGTAGTGACTTAAATGATGTGTGGTGAAGGGGGGAACGGCACAGCGTGTTATACGAGATGGGGTTGCGTTGTCAGATTGAGATGATGTGGCCTCGTCGCGACTTATCTGTGGCATGAACGATAGAGTGATTCTTTTTATGTGTTTCCTGTACCTGTCATCATGATGTATGGCCTCTGGGTGTGTGTGTGTGTGCTGAGGCATGCATCTCTTTCCTGTTTTTCTTTGGTGGGAGAGCTGTGCCAGCGAAGGAGATACGGAGATTGAAGGCGGGAAGTGAAGCGGGTATCGCGCATGTAACATTCCGTACCCCATACACATTTTTCCTTTAATCGTCTGTACTTGTCAAATGGTAACGGACCACCTGTTAACGAAAAATGGGAGAGGTGATACTGTAGTGGTGTACTGTTTTTTTCTTCATCTGTGTGGAGGTGGCGGCGAACGATGACCTCATCAACGGGCAGCCTCTTGGCAAAGCATGATGTCTGTGTTTGCGCATATGCTGTTGCCTTGCTCTTTGTTGTTGGTTGGCGTTTCGCTATCATCAGGCTGGAGGTACGGGTGCCGTGCAGGGCGGTACAGGTCTGGATGTTGATGACACTCATCGGCATTCAGCGGCCAGTGAAATCGTCACGCGTGGAGACACTTCGACCGCACTCTTTATTTGGGAAATAGAGCACCTTTTTTTATTATTGTTATCTCGATCTGTACCTAGCTCCAAGTATCTTTCTCTTGTAGACTTTGGCTATCAAGTCGCATATACTACTCTCGCACAGGACTTTTTGCTTGACCCTCCTCTCCATATCTCACGCCTGCTATTGAGATGGCTCGCGCTGTTGCTACCAAGAGGACTACCGTGAGGAAGGGCGGCGCCAAACGGTCTCCTGCAAAGCGGGTGGCTGCCAAGAAGGGTGGTCGCAAGGCGCCCACGAGGAAGTCAGCTTCCGTCAAGGACACCGCCACGAATGCCGTACTGAGCGCCGTGAAGGCGGTGAAGGACGTATTCGACAAGGCTGCGCATCCGAAGACCACCCAACGGAAAAGGACTGCCTCTAAGAAACGGTAAGCCGCCACCACGCTAGAAGTACGGTACTATATACTCGTGGCGTGTTCCCTCTCCCATACACCGCCCCTGTATGCGCGCAAAGGTTCACTGCACCTGTTGCGTCGTCGACTGTTCTTTGTCACCCAGTTCCCCGCTGGAGAGTCCCTTTGTGTGGGGAGGGGCATGGCACTGCTTACGCTAGATACCGCCAGCGCGCCCCCATTTCTCTGGAGACTCTAAGATGCCGGTGGGGGAAGGGCCTTAGAGTTGTCTCAGTGGCGCTGGCGGACTTTGAATTATACCTACGTACAGCGGCGCATCCCCTTGCACCCATCCTATGCAGTGATTCGTCCAGTAGTACTCTCACTACTCTCCATGCCTCTCTTGTTATCTATCGTGTTGTGTACGCTGTGGTGGACGCAATGCGCGGGCTTGTGTGGCGGGGCATGCTGATTTTTTTTATATTTTCCCCTTATACTCCATTCCAGTCTGTTGGTATAGAATTCTTATTCGTGGCTTCTGTACAAGTTGGATATACAATGCACGCATGTACAAACCGAAACAAGAAAGAGGTGATTCACCTGCATCACTTCAGAGTATGTTGCGCGGATCACTCAAAGGTAATGGAGAAGGGAAACGAAAGGAACGGTGAGGGTGGCGGTACCTGATCTATACCTCTCCCTCTTCGCGCCCATTTCAACACTTCCTTTCTCCCTCACCTTGACCCCGTTTCGGTTGGCTTTGATGTGGTACGTGGTGCTCTTTTTCTTCTTCCCTCTGTCACTCTTGACGCTGTTTCATGCGAGCTCTTCTACGAAATAGAAAAGTGATAGCGCGCATACGACCATCTCCACCATTCAGCGCTCCGGGCAATTACTTTTCCCACTGCGAAATACCCACACGTAGTGAGCGTCGCTTGGACGTACCCGTGATTAACTTTGGCCTGCACTACGCGTTACAGGTGAGG
>JAIZPF010000063.1:71707-83682 GCA_020509355.1 Blechomonas ayalai | reverse complement strand
ACTTTCCCGGTGGTTCTGATTTCTTTTCCTTTTTTTTTTTTGTGCTGTTGTTGTGGTTGGTTCCTTTTGTCCTCCGCGTCATGCACCCCTTCCGTCACTCCAGCCCACCTCATTCTTGCTCCACTGAGCATTGTCCTACTCCTTCCTCTTCCCCTCTTCTTGTTGTGCTTTGCTCTTTCCCCCCCCCGACCTCCGAGGCGTTCCTCCCTTGCCGCCTGGAGCATGGCATGACGCTCTGTGCTTGTGTTGGTGATGTGTGTGCTGGGGTGACTGCCAGTCGTTCTCTGTGGTTTCATACATGCCTATCACGGCGGTGGCCGTACCTACGGAGCGAGGCTGGGGCCATTTTTGTTCGTGCTTTTATTTACCTGTGCGTTTGTGTGAGCTGTGGGTCTATCCGCGTGTATGCGCATCGGAGTCTGAGCTCGCTATCGCCGGCAACACAGGAAGGCTTTCCTATTGTGATGGATGGCGGCTAGCGGTTCACTTGCCCCGAGGGTACGATAGGGAGGCGTAGTCCTCCTGTAATGCATGCTCGTACTTGCGCCTTACGTGTCTCTCTCTTTTTTTTTTTTATCTTCCAAAATGCTGTCCTCTAACGCATGGTGCGTGGGCCGCCATGATTTGCTGCTCCCTCAACAGTTACAAGTACCCTCTCCCCGCCGCGACTTTCTGTGTGCGGTTTGTTGTTGTCAACGTCCTGCGTGGGTGGGAGTTCGCGGCTATCCGCAGAGGTTCAGAGGATAGACTGGCCAGATAAGGTGCACAGAGCTGCTACTGCTGGCCCGTGAAGGTGGAGCGCTTCCGCACCTTGGATCATCCCTTATCACAGGGACACACGTGCAAACAGTAGTGTAACGGAGTCCCTACTCTTCTCTCGGCTGCTTTGATGTCCGCCAGCACTGGTGCCAGTGTGCAGCCTGAGCTTCTGCCTGTTCCTTCGTCTGATGGCACTGAGGTTCATGCTGATGCCGCCGTCCCCACGACAGTTCCCCCCGCGCCTGGCTCTAGCGCTGTTGCGGAGAATGGTGCCTTGGTGACAGAAGAGCTGTTACAAGTTGCGGAGGACATGCGAACGATTGTTCCCCTTGGAACATGGAATAGCCTGGGAAGCGAGGCGGAGATAAAGGCAGAGAATGGCGGGAATGTACCGATGCGCCCGCGAATTCAATTGCAGTTCGATGTGACCCGAAGTGTGCTTTTTCGGCACCGCTTAGCACAGGCGGGCTTCATTGCGAAGGAGGCGAGCGAGGATAGCCGAGATATTCGTGGCACGCTTAACCCTCTCTACACCATCATGCGAGAGGAGGTTGATGTGGCGGTCCAGGCTGTGCCTGCCAAGCGTCATGCTACAACCCAGTCGTACTTCGCGCGGAAGGTTGACGCCTCTGTGCAGGCGGATCCCGTGCTGGTGGACGCCTGCATCCGTCACATCGATGTGCCAAAGAAGGAGAATCCCAAGCTGATGACATTCCTGAACCGCGTATTGCCTCGTACGATGCACTTCCTGACGCAGAACGCTGAGGTGCCCATCTACATCGATGACTACGCCCTCTTCAAGGAGGATGACACCATTGTCGGTGCACGAGATGACACGATGCTTAGTGAAAAGGGCAATTACAAACACGCGGCTACCAAGGACCGTCGCATCACCTGTGTGAGCTGGCGTAGCGGGCGGATCGGCGATGATTGTGTCTGTGTGACTTCTATCGCTCCTTACTCACTCGAGGAGCGGATAAACGCGCAGAAACGCTGCGAGGGCAGCTTGGCCCTCGTCTGGGAGTTTTCGGACCCGATGCACCCACGTTACATTCTCGAATCCCCGGCTGAGGTGCAGACGCTGCACTTTAGCCCATCGATGCCTAACTTAGTCGCCGGTGGGGCCATGAACGGGCAGGTATACCTGTGGGACCTCAATCAGGCAGATAGACTCACCCTTGCCACTGACGCTGCAGGAGAGGCAACCACGGAGGATGAGGGTGACCATGCTCGCGCCGTGAACATTAAGGAGGCGGGTGAGATTCCGCCCATGCCCATTACCGTGAAAGGAGTTACTGCCGAGAATGATGGAGATGTGATAGTCCCTCGACTGCAGCCGATCCAGTCATCCCGGGTTGAGTTGTCGCATCGGCGACCCGTGCATGACCTGCAGTGGCTGCCGGATAACATTGAGTGCACATTTGACGGCAAGCAGACGGTTGTGCCAGAGAGCCATCAGTTTGCCACAATAAGCGATGATGGCGTGATGTGCATTTGGGACACCCGGGCCGACTACCTGCCACTGGATAAACTGCGCAAGATGAAGCACCAGGGAAAGGTGGGAGGCCAGGAGATTCCGTGGGTGCCCCTGCAAAAGTATCACCTGACAAAGCCGGATGGCTCGGGGGACGTGATGGGGTTCCGCCTCTTCTTTGATGGCCTCACACCGGAGGGGTCCCCCTCGTACGATGTTACGGTAGGTGGCACGGATGGGGAGCTTGCCACTTGCTGCATGGTGTCGTCTGATGCGCGGCGCTCCTCCGAGCTTGTCGCGGCCTTTGGGTACACCAAGGACACCCGATTTGTGCGCAATGTCGTTGTAGCGCATGCGGGACCGGTTTACTGTGTCCAACGCCATCCTCAGGTTGGGGATGTGTATCTTACCTGTGGCGACCACTGTTACAAAGTGTGGCGTGCGGGCATAGACCTACCGCTCTATCGGTCACCCCGCATTGAGTCGACCGTAACTTGCGCGGCGTGGTCGCCCACGCGTTCTGGTTTGGTGTTTACTGGGACGGGAGACGGCAAGATCCTCGTGTGGGATCTACTGGACAGCAACAACGAACCATTGCTGTCGCATCATCTGGTGCAGGATGCGATTACCACCATCACGTTCAAGCCCCTCGGGCGACACGGGTCGTCCGCGAAGTTCACGCAGCACCTGGCGATTGGCACCAATCTCGGTTCATTCCACTGGTACACGCTTCCCGCGGTGCTCTCAAGAGCACCGAATGGCGAGTTGCGACACTTCCGCACGATGCTTGAGCGGGAGGTGAGGCGGGCCACCTATTACCAATGGCGCTGGGAGGAGCGACAGCAGGAGAAGGACCGGTACGGCTCTAATGCCCCCACTGTGTCCATCCAAGCCAGCACCAAGATGACCCCTCCCGGGAACGATGGTGAGCATGGCAGTCCCACACTACAAGACGGAGGAGAGGACGATATCAATAATCCGTACAGGCGAGATCCTCAGCGTGACGCCGAATTTTTGGAGAAGGTTGAGGAGTTCCGCAAGCTGGAGGAGGCTCGCATGAAGATGGACGCGATGTAACGAATATGTCTATGGAGACCTCGCCGTGTTTAAGCGGAGTAATACTGGTTCGCGCTGGCCGCGTCACATCTTCTGTGCAACTACGTGAAGGCACAGGGGAGTCTACTTCGACTTCATTACTGATGCCGATGAGCGTGTGTTCCTGTGGGATCCCACTTCTTTTGCCTTGTGGATGGCTTAGGAAGCTTTCCCCCACCAATGTGGGGAAGGGGGGGCTGGCTGGCGAATGTACATATAGTAGTGGGCATCGGCACCCAACTCAGTCGCAGCTCTGGGTATGCCGGCCATCCGGCTGCAGCGGACCGAGGTAAGAGTGGGCTACCATGCGAATGCTGGGAGAGAGAGAGAGACATTATACACCTTGTGATTGTGCAGATAGAATGCCAATGGAAGGATGAGTGACGTCTGCTCTCCACATTATGTTAGTCGGTTTGCTTGCCGCTTTGGTGTCCGCTGGAAGCTCCACTACTCACCATGGACAAGTGAGCCCATGGCATGCACTTCAGTGGGGCACTCTTGAGACAATGCGTTACTTTGGGACTTTACTTCTTGGCATTCTCCCTTTTCTCTCCTCTTCGTGTGATGCTCCCGGTCATGCCGCATGTGGAGAACAGTCTCACACGGTTCGTTAACTTAGGATCTCCTTTATTTGTCGTGGCAAGGCACTTGTGCTTTACGTTGTCCACATCTCGAGTAGTTTTGTTCCTCTATTAGCACTCCTGTTTTTACTCCCCCACCTTTTGCCTCGCGTGCATCGTAAGGATAGGGACATCTGCGCACTGAAGGTGCTAATACCAGGGACAGAGAAGCATGTCGGCATTGGATCATCCAAATGACTGCTTTATTGCACCCCCCTTTCGCGTCGATGATAAGTCGATGACTTCGTGGGATTCCTGCATACAGTATATTCGCACACACCATGCCAGCAGTAACACTTCTGCAATGGAGGCCGCCATCAAGGAGTTGGCAGCGAAGCGGGCCATCATTGTCAGCATGTGTACAAGCACCGCAAAGTACCCGCCGAGCGACGCGTTCATCAATGACACGCTGAAGCCCTATTGCCAGCATGTGGCAATGGCCCAGGCCCACTTTCCGTTGGCAGGTGGTAAAATTAGTCAACTAAAATTCTTCTGGCGTGACAGCTTTGATAACTCCACTAAGTACGAGTCACAGAACAGCAACCTCGAGCTGATGAGCAGCGTCTACAACCTCGCCGCCTCCTACACACACGTAGCGGTGCGGGCGGCGCAAAGCAGCGTGCTGAGCGATATTAAACGGTCCTTCACAGACTTTCAAAACGCCGCCGGCTACTACGCGATGCTGAGGAGTCTCTCGCCACGCATCTCCCCGGAGGAGCTGAGGAAAGGGGACATGAATCCTGAGGCGCTCCGGATGTTGCAATCCTTCTGCATGGCACAAGCCCACCACTGTGCATATCTAAAGGCTGAGGCAGACATGAAGGACAACCATTCTGTTCTCTCTAAAATTGCCAAGCAAGGCGCCCACCTGTATGATGAGGTGCTGCGCTTGCAAAAGGTCTCGACATGGTATAGCAAGGGCACCTCAGGGAAGGACGTGGCCACGAAACTGGAGGGGATGAAGCAGATTATGAATGCGCGAGCGAGTCTACATCTCGCCGTCCAAGCTGAGAAAGGTGGCGATATGGGCACCGCCATTGGGTACTACGAGCAGGCCCAAGCCCACCTTGCCAAGCTACCCAAGATGCCCTCGCAGGATTTTGCTGTGTGGTGTACTGGGATAACAAAGAATGTCAAGCATGCTTGCGAGAAGGCCATTCAGGCCAACAACACCGTCTACTATGCGCGGGTGCGTAAGGACCTCGATCAACCCGAAGCCCTTCCCCGTGCCTTGGGAAAACCCACCGAGCACCCGAGTTTCGTCACGTTTGAATCGAAGAGAGGCGTGGACCCCTTTTTTGGCATTGTCCCCTCCCACATCGCCAGCGAAGTGTCCCGCTGGCGTGACGTCCAGCGCAAGCGGGTGAAGCAGTGCGTCACGGTGGCCGAGGAACGCCGCAAGGCAATGGATGCACGGTTTCAGTTGCTGAACGTCGCCGCGACGGTGCAGGTCATGTCTGGGGAGGCCCAGAATCGCGGTCGCATTCCGGAACCTTTACGGACAAAGATTGTGGAGCTCCGTACCGACGCTGACGGTGAGCAGATAAACGTCACAGCTCAGCTCATGCAATGGGTCAAGACTCACGAGGAGCTCTACCAAGTTGCGCTGAGCAAAATAGCGGCAGTGGAGCAGGTGCTGGCCGCTGAGGTGGCTGCGGATGAGGAAAATGGTCGCTCCTACGGCGAAAAGATGTGGCGGGCGGTGTGCCCCGCATCTCAGCAGACACCAGACTACGTTGCCCTCACCGCTGCGCTCGAGGAGCATAAGAAAGGCGTGCAGAAGTGGCTTGTGGAGCCTTTCAACCACGCGAAGAAGCTCATGAAGGAGAATCTGCAGAACCTGGCTCGGTTTGACTGGCCAATGGCCGATCTGGACTCTCTGATGCCCTTTCAGGAGTCGAAGGAGTCCCAGCAGCTGAACGACGGCCTAAAGCAGTATGCGGCGGCGCTGAAGAAAATGCTGGATGAAAAGGAGTCTGTGACGGCGGCGCAGAACAAGGCGGAGCGGGACTTGCGGTCCCTCTTGGAGTCGGACTCCGTTGTTTTCCAGTTGGCAGCGGTGACGGCTGACAAGCGGGAGGAGGTATTGCACATAGCCGAAAAGGAGATTACGGATGCAATGGAAAAGGTCTCCGAAATGAACACGACAATGAATACTCTGAGTGACTCCGTGGAGGACGGAATGCAGAGCATCAGTCTTATGCAGAGCACTAACCCTATTACGGCGGAGATCCAAAGCGCATGCAACGGCTTGGAGAGTGCCTGCGACGTGTACACCTCTCTGGAAAAAGAGTTTTCCGCCGTTGGTAAGTATTGTGCATCGGCTATGGACGCCATTGAGGCGACACTATCCACCGCCAAGTCATTTGCCACGAGCCGTCAGTTGCATGCAGAGGAACTGCGGAATCGGTTGGACGCGGAAGTTGCTCGCCGTATGCAGGCGATGGAGCAGGGCCAGAATGCAATCCAAACCTCTCGCCAACGCCAGGAGGAGCTGCAGAGGCAAATCGCAGCGTTGGAAGGCGGCAACAGAGTCCCGCAGCCGATGCCGGGTGTGTCGACGGGATTGGCCATGGGTGGCGTAAACCCAGCGCCCGCTGGATATCACATGGAGCCGCCTCCACCAAGCTATGATGCCGCCATGAACTATCCGGGCCATTACCAGACGTCTCCGCCGCCACCGCCGGGAGGGGCACCTGGCCAAACGCCTTACTCAGTTCCAGGCTACCCCCCGTACATGCAACCCACCACGACCCAATCTTCCCAAGGCACATGGGGTGCGCCTTCGCCGGGCTATCAACCCCCTCCGCTATAGTGGGTAGACGTTGCGTGTGTGTGTGTGTGCCAAAGGCCAGTCCATTGCGGCGTACTTCTCTCCTCCCTCTCCTCACTCCGTGGGCTGACGTGATGGACCTTTGCCAGAGAAACTATTGCTCCTTATGTTTTCTTTTCCACAGGTCTCTCGTCAGTTGCCCCTGTAAGCGACGTGTAGGGGGAGGGGGGCCGAGGCCGCTATTGTCTATCACACTGGCTTCTGTTGTAGATCAACATCAAACTGTGCCCGGGTGTTTTGTTGTGAATGCCAGTGGGCTTTATGTGCACACCGTAGGTTCCGCATGGCCCATGATCATTGCCCTTAGAGAGAGGGGGAGGGAAGAGAAGCCGTAACGTGGCCGGAGTGTGGTTGAGCGATGGCACGATGGATGTTCTAAACAATCGTGGTTGTTCTTTGAGAAAAATTGTTGCTTCTGGATGAACCTTTTGTCTTCCCCATTCTCACGACAAACACGTATCTGTCGCTCGCTCCTACTTCCGCTGGTCCTTTTGTTGTTTGCGTCAGCAATAGGTCCAGTGGCGGTAAAGCCCTTCCCCCTCCTCCCGTGTTGCACACTAATGGTGCTACCATTCACGAGATCGACGACACCTCTTCCACTCTCCTTCGTGCCTGCCCGTCTTTGCGTCCCTGTAAAGACATTTGATTGTGCTACATTCTGTTGGTTTCACATGGTGAGCAGTGCCCGTGTACCTGTTCGTGCATCCTCTCATTACCTGGTTACCTCGCCATTCTGCGTACTACTCCCACCACACACCATAGTGGGAGCAGTTTCTACAGATACAACTTACAACAACCCCAACAACCGAATAAAATAGAGCTTCTTGGCGAGTAGGTGGGGCCTGCTGTTTCAAAGGATGGTGGAGGAGGCCACCAAGGAATGGCTTTTTAGAGTACATCTTTCGAGGGCCGTCATTACTGACGCGGGTGACATCCTAGATTCTGTCACGCGCAGTTACACTCAGGGCCCCTCTCTAGTGGACGAGACTAAGCGCTTTTCGAGCTTTTCAACCATACCTAGTACGGCGACTGGGCTGCTCCGTTTTTCGTGTGATGGAAGGGTGGAGGATGTTCCTTTTTCGCGGCACTTCCCCTCTAACGATGATTTCACGGTCGGTAGCGGTGATATTCTGCATACTGAGCGGCCGATCTCCTTCTTATACCGAATTCGAGCAACCTCGGCAGATGAGCTGGCGGAGTCTCTCTGCAATCGGTTTATCACATGCCTGGTGCTCGTCGCTGTGGAGCTGGAGAGCACGGGACCTACTCTCCTGTCTGCAGCGGACCTGCTGCAGCTGAAGGCATCTCCCTCCCAGAACGAGGAAAGTCCTATGGTACCATTAGCCAGTGCCACGATGTCACTCTTGGAGCTGCTTCTGTCGAAGGATTCAAATTTCACTATCCACTTACGTCATGGGAAGGGTGCTGACGTTGCTGGTGCATCGATGACCCAGCATTCGACGCACGGTCTGTCACCCTTGCCTTTCCATCATCGTTGTGCGAATGATTGTGCTCCCCTTTATGGTACCGTGCGCGTGATGATGTCAATGGAGGAGGTTCGTGTCGTCTGCCTCCAGCTTCGTGCTTTGCGATTGCAGGATTTAGCCAGTGGTGACTGCCACCTGCAGTACTCCCTTGCTCCATCGTCCTCCAGTTCAGCAGCGTTGGGCGTGGCGCCTGTGATGACGTCGCCCGGCCTGCAGGAATGCAAGACCGTTCCGGCTACTGTTTCTTCCACGGGGTCGGTTCTCTTCTTTGAGGGCCAGCTGCCGCCATTGCCGGTGCGAACCACGTATAAGGCTCTTCTTTCCCAATGCATCCGTGTATCCGTCGTACACCTCAATGCCACTCTTAGTCCGCGCGAGTGTAGTGAGCCGAGCTCAAAGTCGTACGGCCCACTGGATATCGAGTTGGGGACGCTTCTTGGTGATGTGGAAAGTGACACAGAGATGGTGCCCTTCGCGCTGAACCATACCGGGATGCCTTTCAAGATGGAGGGAGTACTAGAGGTAAGAAACTTACCCGTGTTTGCGAAGGGAATGCATCGCTTGATGGGAAGTGATCTTCTTCGTGTTTCTCTTCCTCATGTGCCTAGCCGAAACACGGAGGATACGGTGATGAGCTCGATAGCCTTGAGCGAAATAGAGACGCAGGGCTACCCTCACAGCCTGACCACGGCCTCAATTTGTTCTATAACGGGGCCTGCCTCCCCTGAGGACGGCTCCATGACGAACAGCAGAAACGCAGGGCTGACCCCCTCTCCCCCTCCAGAGAGCGCAGGCGAGGTTGAGGACACCTTTCAGCGAAGCGCTCTCGCGGCGACTGCTGGGCCTGTTTCTCAAGTACGGATGGCATACAGCATTCCCCCGCCGCTGCGGGAAAAGCCAGTCTGCGCTGGCAACGTAGTGCAGGTAGACCCTCTTTCAGACTCAACCGGGTCCTACAGCTCCATTGTTATTGTGGGTGCTTCTGCATCACCACCACCACAGGAGGAAGCAGTGCCGTCGCCCTGCTTCGCCCGTATCGTAGGGGACACCTCCAGTCCCGTTTTTCTGAAGGATGGACAGGCTGAAGCGCTACAGGATGGTACAGAACGCGTACGTGGTGAAATGCTGGAAGACGGGGTAGCTAATGCGAAAACAGAACAGGCCGAGGGCTGTTATTTGGTTCCTCAGGTGCCAAGGGATGCACCGTCGTGTGACAGACCGATGAGATTTACCGGGGCCAGCCGTCTGTCGGACCACCCGCCGGAGGAGTGTTCTCCCGTGTTGCCGCCCTTTACATCCACCGAGCAGGAGCGCCCCGTAGGCGGTACCGTTCTGCCAGACACCATGGATGAAGCCTTTCCTTCCCCACCTGCACTCCCACCGCCTCCCTTGCGCCTCCGAGGGGTGCCCCTGCGGGCTCTGCGGGACCATACAACACATACCGCGATGGGAATTAATCCCGACCAGCCGGTTACTTCATCTCCATCCACACCCCTTCCAAGTGGGCGAGATGGGGGAGAACGCACACATCTTGCGGAGCAGACGCAGAACGTTCCGGGGGTCACCCAGGCATGTCAAGACGGTGCCGCGGGGGGCCAGCAGGGTGGGCTTCCCTACGAAAGCAAGATAACACAGGTGGGCCCTACACCCAGCGTAGCGCATCATGCCCCGGTATCGATCGAACAACGAACGTATGCTGCACTAGCACCTGGTAGTCATGGCCATCGGCCGATGGGGAACGCTGTGGCACCAGAGGGCTGGAAGGAGCACCGCGCGTCTCCAGTTGGTTTCCCGAGGCGGTGCGTAACTGATTGGACTGTGGGGGCACCGCATGTACGCGCTTCTGACAGTCAAGCACTGTGGCAGCGGTATGGACCCGCCAGTGAAACACAGGATGCTACCGAGATGCATGTGCTGGCGCCAGATTTCGGGCGGGACACTGTGGGCCACAGTCAGTGGGATGGGGCTGCTCTGTACCCTGGCGCTCAGACATTATCTAGGCCAATATCCTGCCCCTCCATTATGCAGGGTGTTGCTCCTCATGCAGGGCATTCCTATCCTCTTCTGTATCACCGCCGTCCTGGAATCTATGGCCAGCAGTTCATTGACTCACCGTACGCTGCGGCGCATCCCTATGCGCCATCGCTTACCCACAACGCCATCTGCCAGCCTAGTTGCCCTCCCAAGTCTCCCAGACCTTCCTCTGCTTGCGTTTTCAGGGCTGCACAGTACACCAAATGCGCCACCACGCAGCATCGGCTATTTTTCTCGTGTGAGCGAGATGGCCGTACGGATAATCAGCGAAGGGAGGATCGGTCCATTTCGCCGCCTGCGGTACCGCCAGCGTACAGTTTTTCCAGCACTGGTCGTTACTCACAGCGCACCAGGTGCGAGGACCATCTTGGTGGCACTGTACCACTTTCTGGTGGAGACGCGCTACTGCAGTACCGGGCGCATGGGTCCCGTGAGCGTGTCCCACCGATGCTGTTCCCCAGCGTTGGCAAGCGTAGTCCATCGGGTATCTGCTCGTATCCACGGCGGGCTCTCTTTACAAGAAGTCCCATCCCCGCGCGGAGTAACGGAACAGTGTTTCCATCAGAGGACTCGTACGCCTGTGGTGTGGTACCCAGAGTGCCCGTTCGAGATCAGGATGGGATGGGCGAGCTGGATTGTGGCTACCCTGGAGTTGGTAGGGAAGCGCATGCCCATAGGCTGCGCTGGGACAGTGATGACGACTTGCGCAGCGGATTCCATAGTGAGCCCTGCCCCAGTACGGTAACAACTGATTCCCCACTTCAAGAAATAGAGGAGGATGCGCTTTTGAATAGTCTGGAGTCAGGTGACCGAGCGCTGGTGCTTCATTTGCTGGACCGAAAGCCTGGAATCCTCTTTCGGAATAACAGTGTGCTTCACACCGCCTGCGCCACACCCTACCCTGATCCCGTCATAATAGAAGCGCTGCTTCGTGTGCGGCCGGAGCTGCTGCATGGAGTGGACCGACTTACCGGTATGACGGCACTTCATGTCGCTTGTGATGCAAAGCATCCCAGCCCTGAAGCTGTGAAACTTTTGCTGGTGCAACATATTTCTGTTTCGGCACGGAGTAATGCTGGGCTGACTGCTTTCCATATTGCAGTGCTGAACTGTCACGATATACATAACGAGATAAAAGACATGCTGCTTGTGGTGGGTGGGGCAGATATCAATGAGCGTACGGCAGAAGGGATGACAGCTCTTCATCTTGTCTGTGAAGGGGACCAGTACTTCTCTGTCGTGCGCTACCTGCTTGCACGAGGAGCTGATCCATCAGCTACTGCACCTTACCAAGATGCTCAGTCGGGAAAAGTATGCTGGTTAACTCCAGGTGAGCGGAGCCACGCTATCGGGCCGGCGAGTGCGTCTGTCTGCCGACTACTACGGCAAGTGCCCTTGTAACGAGACAATTTTTAGTACTGCGACGAACATGCATCATAAAGACCTATTGTGCGTTTTTTTATGTGGGAAACCAGAATTCGTGATGTTGCCCCGACGTACGGGCAAACATTTACGAGTTAACGACTGTTTTCACGGACACACATCGTTATGTTAACGATAGATTTGCTTTCATGGGTAGAGTAGAGAATTTGACGTACAGGAGAGGCACTCGCTGTTTTCCAGCCGTTGCCCAGTGACTTACAGTTTCGTATCATAAAACTTCTCTAGAAGAG
>JAIZPF010000063.1:59898-71612 GCA_020509355.1 Blechomonas ayalai | reverse complement strand
CCCCCCCCCCAGATGGCGGCTCCCGTGTGTGTTCATGCCCAGTACGGTTCCATCATTCACCTTGTGCCCCTCTATTGGCTACCTTCTCTGCTGACCCATTGACAATAGGGCTAGTCCCAATGCTTTTCAGTCCATCCAGCGGTGCTCCACAGACACCGGTGGACCAAGGGGTACAAACCACACCATATGCCCAGGACACCGTCTTTCGTGCTGCAAATGTGCCCATACTTTCACTCTTTTTCCCCCAGCAGGAACCTCCGATACCCGTGAATGAGCCACGGAAGCAAGGGAGGCCACGTGTTTCGTCCGCACCCGTCAATGATCTTTATCATGTGAACCACTTGGGCGACGCTAACGGGGTGCTTGGTGGAGATAATGACGCGTCGAGGCAGCCAGGTGAGGCTCTGCGCTGTCGACGCGTTGGGTTATGGCGCCAGGAGCTGGAAGCCACGGAGGGCCCGCCCTCTTATCCAGGGCCATCCTCGGGCTGCCAGACCGAGCAAGAGGTCGTGAGCGACTCCGAGGTGAATGCCAACGATGACAGCGCACCTTCAGCGCCTTGTGTTCCATTTCGTGTGCACTTCCGCGAACTGAACAAACGATTTGCTGAGCAGTTACTTGTTCATCGGGAATTGTCGGCGGTGATGAAGCAAATTGATGTGACAGAGCGGGAGGTCCGCCTCCATCGCTCTGAGGTGCGCACGACGCGATTAGTGAGTGCCGTTATCGCAAGACAGCAAGCGGCTCTGGCAAAGCTATTTCCAGATGAGATGCTTCCAATGGGCAGTTCTGAGACTATGCTGCCGTGGCAGGAAGCACTACCCCCCGCAATCGCACCGTTGGGCACAACGCCAGCATCCGCCTCACAGGTCCCACCTACTGCCGCTTCTATACCCGTGAACCCATTGTTGCAGGATATCCTGCAGGCGTACTCGAAGCCTGGGGGTGGACGACGTGGAGGCACGGCTACGCAGCCAGAGGTGAAGACGACTACCAGAAAGCTTCCTGTGGATGTCATTCGCGCGCCAGAGGAGCCTCAACCCTACCGCCGGGTCCGTCTGGTGCGAGTGGAGAAGCCATCGCCACCTCCCTCCGTAGCCTACACTGACGACTTTGACGCTTCAGGCACGGCATTGGACGACAGTGGTATCGTTACGTCTGGAAGTACTGCACGCGAAACGTCACGGGGTGTACGCAAGGACATGTCTGTTACATCTTACAGGAGCAGCACCCACACCACGGCTTCGTCTATTGCGTCATCAAGCGTGGCTACTTTGGATGGGGAGCTGCATGAGGGTGGCGACCGAGAAGTTTCAGAGATAACAGGCGTTCCGTCTTTTGATGATGAGGTACACAGTGATGCGGTGTCGAGCGCCCCGTTTACCTCAGGCTCGCAGGACTCTGTCATCACAAGCTCTGCCCCCTCCAGCACCTCGCCGGTGGCGCTAAAGAGGCGTAAAGGAGCGCCGTCAGTGAGCGCGACTGCCCTTGTTGAAACTCTGAAGCAACTCCATATTGCCTGTGCCAGTGCCAATCGACTGGTAGCGCTGCTGCAAGAGCATGGGATGACGGTCGCCCAAGATCACCTCGCGACGCCGACGCGTGCATCACCATCTGCTAGAAAGAGGGCCGCGGGCGGTGACGCTGTATCTGCAGATGCGGTATTGCCTCACAAAGATAACAGTGGGGAGGATAGCCCGTGGGTCAAGCTTCTTCGACACGACTTCACTGACGTCAAACGTCTGCGGCGCTTCATTGGGCACCTCCAGAAAAATGTCCGGGCCATCGATCTGCAGCGAAAGGCTCAGTTAGCCAAGACAAAGCTTTTGGTACAAGCGCAGAAGTTGGCCAAGGCAAGGAGGAGGCTTCAGCAGGATAGCACTGCCGTCCTGGAAGACATCGAATATGATGTGGATGATTTGTTTGGCATGAAAGCAGCGATTCACCTGGGTAGTGATGATGACAGCGGAAGCATGGCGGATGAGGTTGCATCAGCGTTGGACAGTGATTTCGATTTTGGAAAGGCCAGCGACAGTATTGAAGATGATGACTTCGCTCTGGCCGCAGATAGCAGTAATGAGCTGTCCATGGGGGATGAAATTGCAGATGAATTCGACCGACTGAATGGGGAGGGCGACAGTGAGGTCGCTGACAACGATGTGGAAGATATCGCTGCTGGAGCACTGGATGACGAAATGGACGCCATCCTCGATGGCGGGGACAGCGCGGTTTTGGATACCATTGAGGACAGTTTTGCAGGCCGCCTGGCCGAAGTATCCGACCTGGAGGACATCATCGACCAGGTTGAGGACCTTCCATATCCTTCAGACAGTGAGAAGAGGAGTGTCGCCAGCTCCCCACTAGAGGAGAACACAGCCAGAGACAGCCTTGGATCTTCGTTGTCCATCGCATCTTCCGTTCCCTCTCGCATCTCACGGACGAGTAACTTACAATCGCCGGTGTCCGCTACATCGCAGAGCCTCAGCGTCGCCGATGTGGCACCAAAAGAGAGTCTCCTCGAGGAAAGACACTTGTACACCTCATTACCCAGCTCGGGGAGTTCCAACGATGCAGACATCTCATCCCTGCATCCAGCCAGCACGCCACGAAGCCTGTCGTCAAGGGAGGAGGTCTCATCACAACTATTGGATGAGTTTGAAGGGATCACAGCGGTTGCTGCTTTGGAAAGAGATCTTGAGCTTACCAAGAAACGCCGCACGCAGGCACTTCTCTCTCTCCAAACGCCGCAGTTTTCACGGCTGTATGACCCCGCCGTGTCCACTCCGTCGCTTCCGTCCAGCGGGCCCACATCGGGGTGGAGTGAATATGAAGATACTGCAGCGCGATTGGATGCTGTTCTGGAAGCAAGCGAGCGTGCGTCACTTCGCGACGCCGGGAGCTTGTGCGTTAAGGAAAGAGACCAGATAACCTCTCGGTGGTCACATCCTGTGATGGCCAAGGCGCTAAAGCCGCGCGGTGAATACCATCCTCGTCTGTGTGCCACGGAGGAACAATCACCATCATCAGTAGTGGCCCCTTCACTTAGTACGTGCGTACCTCTTGCGCCATCGCTGGGCGTAATACGTGCGTCGGAAGAGCAGGAAGCACAGGTTAAAGTGCACACATCAGGAAAGCCGTCACCGCCCACATTGGGGATTGCTACGCAACATCGCTACCCAGTGGACGATCTCCTTGCTCAGCAGTTGTGGAAGGACCGCCAGAAGGCAATGTTCAAGGAGATATTCTTGCCGTTGTCAGGGACTGCCAACTCTTCAGATGCCGAGAAGGGAGGCATATCTGACAAGGACGACGACTATCCGTCCTGCTTGTCAGGTGGCAGTACCGGTCCGGGGATATCAACCGCGGATCATGCGGCTGTTCAGCAACCCCAGCACTTGCGGCGAGCGAGGCACAGCTCTCCTGCGGGTGAGCGCGGCAATGTCGCCGTCACAAGGAATGAGTCGCGGTCCGACTTCACGCATCATTGGGCAGTGCTGGAATCTCTGCTGGAGACGCGATTTGCGACGCGTGAGCTTCCCGACTACGATGATTGGTCCATGTATAGCGGAGAGAGTTCTTCCACGGACGGTCCAGAGGAAGAGGGCTACTGGACAAGCAGCAGCGACAACCACCTCCGGAGCTCCTCCGCTGTGTCACGGAACACTTAGGGCTGCCGCTGTAATGTTTTCCTGCATACCATAGATATTACAAGTATGTATAGATATATTTGGGGAATCAGAGCGGCGTTTGGCATGAGCAGCTCTGGCTGTAATCTTCCAGTTTGCGGATTACGTCGCACACCACTTCATCTTTGCCCGCAGGTGGTTCACTGTTGCAGCGGGGTATGCTCTCCTTACAACAGCAATGCGAGAAGTGGAGTCTCCGCTCTGCTTAAAGTGATTATATGGCTCTTCTTTTATCGTTTTCATGGTGTTGTTGTAAGGTGCGGCCCACCAAAAGCACTATCCCCACCGGCCATACCGATGGAGCGCCGAAGTATCGGCACCGATGGGTCAGCGTTTCTGAGTGGGGCTTGTGGGCAGAACGCACTACAACTTGCCGCTCGAGGGAGCACGGTGATTGCGGAGATTCTTCGCTTCGCGCAGAACATTCCAGAGGAATTCCAACACCCTGAGCGCACCCCCTATGCTGATTTGGTATGCGACTATTCGTATTTTCAACAGCGTGAGACCTTTGAGAAGCGTGTTCAGGACTCAGACAAGCTCCGGCGCTGTGATGAGGAGTTTTATGAAACGCACGTGGATCTGATCGATCGCTCCTTCAAACTGTTTCGCGGCGTGCTCGGCTACGCCGTAGAGTTGAACCGGTTCATGGAGGATGTTCAGGATGGCGTGTACATCTCCCACACCTTGGAGTCCATTCTGTTGCAGCTTGACGGTAAACAGCTGCTATGTGAGTTGTGGCATCTCTACGGCGTCATGCTCTTGCTCCTGGACTACAAGGTGGGTGGTAGGACACGAGAGTATTTGATCGTATCGTACATTCGGTACCGAGGGTCAGGAGAGCCACAGGTTGTTGATGTCACCAACCTTTGTCGGGCAACGGGCTATAGCCCTGATCGTCCTCCTCCAGATGAGTATCCTGTGACGTATTTTCGGCGCATCCCGCTCAACTGCGCTGCTGTTCCACTGCTCCTGGCACATCTCCGCTCCGACGACGTGTACTGCATGTCCCTCAGCTTCCCATCCCCTGGTCATAGAAGCGCCGCCCTAGCCCTCCAGAGCGCTCTCTTGTATGTTCTGCTTTTCTTTGTTCCCGAGATACTTCGTGTGGAATTTCACACGATGCAGGAGATCGTTGGGAGGCACTTTCATGATAACTGGATCATCAGTTACTACATGGGGTTTACCGCAGATCTCGCGATGGCATGGCGCGCGTTTCCGGCCGCATGGGCCGCAATTAGCAGCGTCATTTCACCCGGCAACGTCGCGTATCACCAGGGGCTAATGCATGGAATGATGCGGTCTTCCATGCAATATATGTCCGAGCTCCTGGAAGAAGGAGTGCTGGAGGAAGGGTACGTTCTTAGCCATATTTACAGTCGGTTGTTGCCGTGCCTTCGAGATGCTAACGTGGCGTTGCGGTGGTTTACGCTCCACAGTACGCGAGGGAAGCAGGGGTTTCCCCTGTGCGAAGGGTTTACGGCCAGCTACGCAGCGGTGCGTACCGAGGTGAAGGATGACGACATTATGTCGCTTCTCTTGTCCACGGCCCAACTCGAGCTCTACCTCAACGCTCTGTTTGTCCGACTGATAAAGAAAAAACACCACAGATGGGAGAAGGCGCGAGCCGCTGGGATATTCAAAATGCGGAAGCTGTCCGCCTTCTTTTCAGGTGAAAATGCCCTTTCTGAGAGTGTGCGAGACGTTCAACTACAGAGCTGGTTCGCCGAAATGGCCATCCGCATAGATGGTCTGACGTTGCGTGATGTGCCGGCTTCGGCCCGCAGGCTTCAGAAACTTATCCTGGCACTAGAGAACGTGGAAACATTTCACCAGATTAGCGGCAATTTACAGGTGCTTCAGTTTGCGCGTGAGACGCGACAATTACTGCACAAGATGGTGCAGTACACGCATATTGAGAACAAGGTGCTCGTCATGATTGCCACAGTCGGTGACTTCTCTTACGCATGGGAGTGTATATCGACACACGGATTTCTGGTGCATGAAATGCAGGAAATGCTAAAGAAGGAGCCCGAATCTGCTATGCTGATGAGAAGCGTCTTTGTTAAACTCGCGTCCATCCTAGAGCTTCCGTGCAGCCGTATCGATCAAGGCGCTCAGGGTGATACCCGACTGGTGAGTGTACTTGCGTCCACCTCAGCATTCCACTCTGGCAACCTCGTGAAGTTGGTGCAGCGGGTACTGCACATCATCCCGCTGAATATATTTGGAGTGCTGCGGAAGGTGATGCACGTGCTGCGAAGCGAGTGGAAAGACTGCCCGAGCAAAATTACGCGGCAGGAGTTGAAAGAGCTGGGGCTATCGGGTACCCGCCAGAAGCTGGCTGCCTACACGGCGGACATTGCCAGGTATGCTAGAGGGGTGCTGGCGATGCAAAAAACTCTCGTTGGTGTCGTGGAGGTTGACCCACACCGACTTCTGGAGGATGGCGTGCGACGAGAACTGCTGCAACAGCTCACCTTGGAGCTGCAGCGCACGCTGCAATTCGACCCAACTCGCCGCCCACTGACACGGGAGGCCTGGGAGGTTGATGTTCGTCGTCTAGGTGAGGCGCTTACGGGGATACAGCGTGCGCTCGAGTACGCACAGGACTTTCTAAACGTGCAGGGAGGTGCCATCTGGGGGGAGGAGTTGCAGCGATTAGTGTACTTCAACGTAGAGATGGAGTGTAACACCTTTATGCATAAAAGGCTGTACCCGTGGCAGTCCGTCTATCAGTCGGACAGTGTACCCATCCCTTACATGGAACGGGTCGATGCGGAGGGTCCGTACGGGTTTCTTGGAAGGGCTGTGCAGCAACTTCTGTCTATGACGGATCCGAGGAACGCCGTGTACCTTACTGCGCTGAGTGGGTGGTATGTGCGGGATGGAGGGGAGGAGTGTATAGGCCTGCGCACGTTTGCTCTCTTACGTAATGCTGTTGGCCCTGTTGGCCTACGTGGGCTGGACCTTCTCCTGTGCTTTACCTCAGCCAAAGATGTGCAGCTTGTGGTACTTGCCATGCAAAGCGCTATGGAGTCGTCGCACGGCGTGCTGGAAGACATACGCTTGCGTCTGCGTCCGTGGAGTAGCCTGCCACCCACCGCAGACGAGGACTACGACGAGCTTATGCACGTTCTGGGCGATGGGTTTAGCGACGTCACGGAGATGTTGGTTCGACTGGGCCGCCTGCAGCTAATGCGCAGCTTCATCGCAAAAGAGATTCAGTATCTGTGCAGGATCAACGGCGGCCCACTTTATAGTGCAGTGGAGGCTGCGAACGAAGCGGTTCTGCATTCTGTGCGGGAGCACTGCCGCGCGCCAAACAGGCAGAAAATGCCAGATAGTCTCTTGTCCGCCATCGCGCCGCTTCTCACCGCTACAGGCATTATTGACGCGTTGGCTGTCGTGTACATGACGCCCAAGCCTCTCCCTCATGCGTTTTTGTACGTGCTCACCCTCATGCATCGAAGCGCGACGCGCATGCAGTATGACCCAGGAGTTGGGTCCTGCGTGCCGGCGAAGCGTGAGGACTTGGTTGATCCAGCAGCGTTGACAGCAGGACTCGCACTAGTGCTCAAGCAACTTCACTCCGATCAGACGGAGCTACTATTCCAGCACCTGGTGCAGACTCTGCGTGTGCAGTGCTGCTCCGTAAGTTGCATCGATGGCGTGGATGCATGTGCCTCAGCTCCGCCGGTGGCCAGCCAGGGTACGGAGTCGCTTGCTTGGATGACACGAACACTGGCATATTTGACCCACACGCCCCTAGATGATTTTAGTACCCTGTGCCCCACCATCCTCCAAGGTGTGAAGGCAGCCTGAACGCCAATTCTCCCCTCCGCTCATGACGGCATGTGTGGATGGATGAGTGTGTATGATGGCAGACGATTTGCTCTGGCGGTGAGGTGGCCCCGCTGTACACTCCAGCTTGGGCCACCATGCTTTGTTGTTGCGGTGGTTTCGTTGTGAGAACGGTTGAAGGAGCTGTGCCCTGTATTCGTTGCAGGATGTACCTTTTACCGGCTGACAATGCTGGGCACAAGAGGTGTGCTGCCGTTCTATCTTCCATTCCACGTGGCCGGCAGCATCTTTTTGAAACCCCCTCCGCTGTGCTGTATGCGTGTATGGGTGGTTGTGTGCTATTTGAGGCTACACTGAGTCTACGTGTACGTTAAATATTTCCAGTTCCGCCTTTTGAAGTGTCTTTCGGGTAGTTATTTTCAGCAGTGCTCCCGTCTCCCGATCATGGGCATTGCATAGTAATCAGATCCCTGTGTCTTCCCTGCGTTAACTGAAGGGGCTTATTCTTGTTGTCGTCCACAGAAAGGGTGCAACGGCGTTCTCGTAGGATACCCACCGCCTACCATGACGTTTACCTCTGCGGCCCCTTCCCTTACAAAGGAAGATGTGGAGCGGTTTTCGCGCCAGATAATGGTGGAAGGTATCGGCGCGGCGGGAATGGCGGGTATACGGGCTGGGCACGTGGTGTGCGTGGGTGCGGGTGGGCTCGGCAGTACCATAGCTCTGTACCTCGCTGCCGCTGGTGTCGGTAGGCTCACGCTGATTGACTTTGATCTTGTTGAAGTCTCCAACTTACATCGCCAGGTGATTCACACCACGGCCCGAGTGGGGGAGGCGAAGGTGCAGAGCGCTAGGCAGGCCTGTCTGGCGCTGTTTCCCGGTGCGAATATTGACGCCATTGAAACTTGCCTCACACCAGCCAATGCGGTGGCCCTTTTGGCGGACTGTGACGTGGTGGTGGACGGAACCGACAACGTCGCCGCCCGTTATTTGACCAACGACGCGGCAATGCGCTGCAAGAAGCCCCTTGTCAGTGGCAGTGCAATGCGTTGGGAAGGACAGCTTTCTGTTTACGGGCATGCAGGAGGACCGTGTTATCGTTGCTTGTTCCCCATGCCGCCTCCCTCTGCTGCTGTGGGAAGCTGCAATGACAGCGGTGTCGTTGGCCCGGTACCTGGCATGATCGGCTGCTTACAAGCGATGGAAGTGCTCAAGATTCTGGCGGGTGCGGGTGACGTCTTGAGCGGGAGGTTGTTTCTCTTTGATGGGCTTCGATTCACCACAAGGGTTGTGAAGCTGCGGGGAAGACGGTTAGATTGCATGGCCTGCAGCGAAACGGCCCTCGCAAATACGGAGCCGTTGTTATCCTTTATAGCAACCCGGCCCGAGTACGTGAGAACAAGCTGCCCTGCTGGAGCGTTGCACAGCCGTGATGTTCTGCCTGGCAGTGCGCGCTGTACCCCCGCTGAGTTTTCTAAGTTAATGCACGCTAGCTCAACCGACGTAACGGCATCGCGTTGTCTCTGCGTTGACGTCCGCAACACAACTCAGTTTGATATGGCTCACCTACCCTGGGCCATTTCACTTCCGCTTGAGGTTCTACGGCAATGGGAGGCGGGTGGACATCTGTTGGAGATGTGGCAGGCGTTCATGTCGAGCGCGCTACATGATATCCCCACCCCCTGCTCCCCAATCCAGCAAGGGAGTACTACCCCACATGCCGACGAAGAGGTTATGGTTTTTTTCATCTGCCGCCGTGGTGTTGCCTCAATTCAGGCCACAACACTTCTGTTGACCGTGGTGAGCGGCCTTTCTACGGCAACACGTTCCGTGCGGTTCCTTAACGTGGATGGCGGCCTTAACGCTTATCACGCAATGGTGGATGACACATTTCCCTATTACTGACACCTCCGCGACAGTCATTCTGTATGTGTACTGCATTCGTGGGAGACGGTACATTTGTGGTAACCAGTTAACCTGTTGCGTCTACCTCCTTGGGCATCGCCTTCATTACACATTGGCGTGAGGGAACGGTAAGATGGCTACTGACTTCTAACAGCCGAGGCCGTGCGTGCACACGATTGGGGCTTCAAATGTTTTGTATATAATGGAGCTTGGTGAAGCCGCTCAGTGGCGTGTAACGACTCGGGAGATCTGTATTAACCTCTGCGTGTGTAACCCTGTTCGCCTACCTGTGCTGCGTCTTTACCGCTTCCCCTCCTGAAAGTACGCCAGTGAAAACGGTTGCTATATGTCGTAGGACGGTGGCCAGTCGAGTCCCCCGTGAAATGCGCGGGGGATGAGGGCATCAATGCTCTTGCTATTGCAAGATAGTGGGTGAGTGGTGGGGCTGTTTCACTTGCGCTTCCCATTGTGTTTCTCCCCTCATTTCTTCAAGCGGTGCTCTATCTTTTCCCCATCCAACGTCCGTGGTCTGACGGGTAACCTAAAGTGTCTTTACAAGTCTAAATAACAAAGTCAGTTGTGTCGCGGGCCGCTTTGTCACGGCACTTTCTCTCCTTTTTTTTTTGTTTTCGTCACTTGCTCACTATCTGTTGACAGACTTTAGTACGCAGGTACACACGCTTCGACACAAGCTCGCCCACAACCGGAAAAGTAGGGTATTCATTGAGAATGAGCCGTCCATACACGAAGAACTACGGTGGTGGCCGCGGCTATCGCGGCGGCAGTGGATGGGGGCAGGGGCCCAGGCAACTCAACATGCCCAATCGAGGTGGGCGCGTAGTGAGTGTCCAAGGCCGCGGAAACAATAATGGGCCCAATGTCAACGCTAACAAGTCCTCTGGACCTAACCCGAGCATGGACATCATGAAAACGCTTCTTGGTTTGCTTTTCGAAAAGTCTTACAAGGACATTTTCATTGAGGACAGTGGGCAGCTTATCTTGTCTAACATGCACGCCTGCCCTGACTTGGTGTCGGCGCAGAACAGTGTTGACTTCAACAGCGTAGGCTTCTGCAGGGCCCTTGCAGAGGTGCTGCGGGAGAAGTTTCCCGGCCGCATCCGTGTGCTCGTGCTAGACAATAACAAGATTCGCAAGCTGTCACCCATTTTTGCCGCTCTGGAGGCTGTCGACATCCATCGCGGCATCACCGCCATCTCAGCGAAAGGCAACAATGTGAACGACCTTGGCTTCCTCGGTGCCCTGAAAAATTTTGATAGTTTGTGTGAGCTGCTCCTCATAGACAACCCTGTCAACGGTCAGCGCAACTATTTCCAACAGGTCTCACAACAGCTGCGGCGCTTGCGGATGCTAGATGGCCACCTGATTGATCGGAGTATGTTGGGCATGCCCAATCCCATCCCCACGGCGTCCCTGGATGAGATGAAGATGCGTGTGCTGCACTTTCTGGAACAGACGCTGTTCCATTACATCTCTACCCACAACATGGACTCCATTCTCAACCTCTACTCTCCGCTGTCCTGCTTCTCCATCGGAAGGGCGGATGACCCCATCCCGAACCGCATCCCCATAGACGACGCCCACAGGACGACTAGCTTGGAGAAGCACATGCGGAATAAGATGATGGGCGACTTCTCGATGATGCGGAACTTTATTCAATGGCGCAACCTTGTGAGGGACTCACAGTCTCTGCGCAACGTTGCCAAAGGTCGTGCGGAAGTGGCGACCAAGGTGAAGGACATGTGCGGCGGCAAGAAACGCTACATTCAGCTGGCACAGCAGTTTGATCCTAACGCGAATGTGGTTTTTCTCGAGGCAGGGATGAAGGTCCCCACATGTGTGCTCACCCTCCACGGCCGTTTGCAGTACGCATGGATCCCGCTGCACCCGGAAACACAGGCGCCCATATACGCACAGGACACTGCGCCGTTTATTGCCTGTTTCTTTGATCGTACTTTAAGTCTGACATGGGATGCGACGACGAACTCGTGGTCCATCTTCAATGACATAGTCTTACTCCGCCCTGACCGGATTGTTACTCATGAAGACGGCTCCGCCAGCTGCCCCCTGTTCTTCGCGACGACACCCGCACGTGTAGAGTCCATGCGGCGCCGTCTCATGCCGAGCGCATCAATAGAACTGATGACCAGCATTGTGCGGCGCGCCACATCAGACAAGCAGGTACAGGAGATGGTGGCACACCTCGCCTCCGTCCCCCCAGATGGGTTACCTCAGCAACTGAGCGAGTTGCACTTGAATTAAACCCCGTACCGGACTCATTTGCTTGCGGGTGTGTGTGTGTGT
>JAIZPF010000063.1:16039-59888 GCA_020509355.1 Blechomonas ayalai | reverse complement strand
TGGGTTACCTCAGCAACTGAGCGAGTTGCACTTGAATTAAACCCCGTATCGGACTCATTTGCTTGCGGGTGTGTGTGTGTGGGGGGGGGGGCCGCTGTCAGGATTCAATGTATGGCCCATTGCTGGGAGTCGGGTTGGTGCGACGGGGTCGAAGTGCTGCTTTGCTTGTTCCCTTCATTTGCCTTTGTGAGAGAGGGCGGTGTGTCACTGTTGGTGTTGGAGCGATGAAGAACTTGCGTATCTTGTGGAGCACCTTTGTGCTGAGTAGGTTGGCTTCATTTTCCACCTTCAAAATCAGAAGTTCCCCCAAATCGGATTAATTCGATTTGGATTGTGGTGATGGTAGCGGCAAGGGATAGTGAAAATGCAAGATGTAGGCGTGTTGTGAGGGCGGGAACGAAATGACAGGAAGGCCCTGGTGTGGTGCGAGGTGGTGTGTGGTTCTCCCCTAACACTTAAGGAGGAGAGGCATCGTGGAAAGAAACCTGCACGCACTCACACGCACACGCGTAACGGTGTTGGTATATATACATGTTAGGAGGGATTGCTGTAGCTGTATCTGACCAACATCCGTACGGCAGTCATAATGGACCTCAGATGTTGTTGTTTTCTTTTAAAGGGGTCTGACTGGGGGTACCTGCTCTGGCCAATCCTGATAATCAAATGAAGCGTTGAAAATCATTCTAAAGCGTATGCGTCAGGCTTATGATGTGCCTTCATATGGCCCCTTGTAGCCTGTTTGCCTCTTTGCAGGCAGGGGAGGGGGAGGGGGGTGCGCGCTCAACTGTTGGTGCCGCGGGAAGGGCACATATGTTTCCGCCGAAAGCGATAGTTGTTAGGCATAGCTATTACAAAGGTTTAGTATCAGGGCCCGTTAGAAGGGGGGAGGAGCCCAATTTCCCCCATGCCAGGCATCGTGAGCCAAAAAGGCATGGCTGTAGACCCTCTGTCTCACCCCTACGCCTGATGTTCATCGGCTAGTGCTGAATGAGCTGTTCTCCATGCGCACCATGGGAAGAGGTACCGGCTTGCAGCTTCTGTTGTGGGTGACTATGCCATGCAGAAGGTCACGCTCTTCACATGAAGCAATGCTCTTTCTCCACCCCTTGCATGCGTCATGCCAACAGGTATGACAGGGTAGGTGCTTTGATGATTTCACATGGGGGAGTCCAACTCCCCCCGTGCCCCATCGCATCGACCGGCCTTCGTGATCTTTAGTAGATGCCCACATCAGCTTTCAAAGGTAGGCGGAAACATATGTGCCCACCATGGGGGCCTGACAATAGTCATTAAAGACATTGCATGTGCTATCTTCTTCAATAGAGCCTGAAAAGCATAACTCTGGCCCTTCTGCGCTTCTTCATCTCTCCTTTTCTCGTCTCAGTCATATCGTTCTGCTACCTTTTCTTTCAACGTGTGTGCAACGCTTTGTTCGAGGCGCTCACTACTAAGTTACTTATTCCGCTGATGTTTGCCCGCTGGGAGAGATACACAGTGGGAAGCCACTTGGAGTCAAATCAACCATGCTTGTACGACTAGGTAGTTTATGCGAGACCCGAGGTAGCCAACAAGCGCCCTTTTGCGCAATTCCTTGTGTGAACACACACACACAAAAAAATAAAATAAAAAATAAAATGTATAAGAATGCCAACAAACCGTCAGACGGGAGAGAAGGAAAAGAGGCCAGCAGGCTACACAGGAATGGGTGGGGGGGGGGTACTCACCAGCTGTTTTTTTGTACTTCAGCGAGTGCTAGGCTGGGTGAGCGTTTCCGGTAGACTCGTTTCCACTAATCCCTTCTTTTCAGAGGCGGGAACGTGTCGCTACATCACTGTTGGATGCGACCGCTTCTTTTCTTCAGTTGTGGCGTGATCATACCGCAACACTGCGGTGTCTTTGTCATCGCTCTAATTGTATTGTATATAGGTTCTCTACTTTACTGTTCCGTCGCGGTATATCGACTGCTCGGGCTAGGGGCAAACACCCCATTTTTAAATGCAATACGCCGTAAAGTGGTGGCGATAGTCAGCTCCGCTGGAGCAGCCGACGCCTGTTTTTTTTTTCCTTTCTAGTGCCGCGCGGCTTTGCCTTGGATACAGAACCGTTTAGTAAAATGCTCCACCGCGTGTGGTGCGTGCAGGCTTAGAGGAATATTCTCTTGACTTCTTTTTCCTTTTCGTGTTTGGCTGCGGCACGCTTCCTTCCATTTCGAGTCTCCTCCCTTCTTGGGAGGGAACACTTCTCGCTTTTTTGGTGGACCCGCTTTCTATTGGGTAACAATCTCTCTTCTCACCACGTGTCCTTTTCAGGTGATCCCACCGATGTGTGAGCGGCATGAGGGAATGAGAGACCGTTGCGTGTGGGGAAGGACACAGCTGCAGCTGCCCTCGTACGTATGGCGACGAAGCCAAAAAGGTGGAGTAGGAATTAATGTCATTACATGTGTATTGCCCGTGCTCGTAGGAGTGTGTACCTGCACCCTACTCTTCTCCCCAATTTGCTCGCACCACGACGAACTATGGAATGGTTCGTCTTCCGTGCCGAACAGAGGCATTGCTTCTTCTTACGTCTCTTGTCTGACGGGTCTGGCTGGCCATTCTGTGCTTAGTGCTGGTGTGCTGTACGCCTCGGACGACGCGGTCTGTGGAAGTGGGCACATGGTTTGCAGCAGCAAACGTATCGGTAGCCGAGAGGGTTTTCCCTCTTTACGTCTAGGACATTCACGTGTGAATTCCTCACAACAAGCTACGGTACCCCTCCGTGCTTCCAGGATGGCACTTGAGCCGTGGCGTGACTGCCACAGGTGAAGCTGACGGGAAGAAGAAGCGAAGCCTTTTTGCTTGAGGGGGAGGAGGGCAGGTCGTGTGGGGTGTGTAACTTTGCGAAAAAGGAAGAGGCTTTTCAAAAAAAAAAAGAAGTAAACATATTATTTTTGTTTCATTAAGTGAATGACGGCTGCTTGTACCAGGTGCAGTGAGAAGGGAGGGGACACGGGTACACCCGCCGAATCCATTTACTACAAGTTTGTTGGATTTAGGATTGTTTGTATGTGAGTATTAAAGGGATTGTGCCTGGTCGGTCTCCGTGAAGACGAAGTAAGCAAGACTACATGCAAGCGTACGAAATTGTCGAATTGGGTCGTCAGGAGGATTTTGGTTCACATGTGCGCCATGAAGGCGGTAGTGGGGGATCCTTTGCTGACGCGCAGCTCCGTGGGCTAGTGGCTTCGTTCCGTGTGCAGTACGAATGCACTTTTGTGTGTGTGTGTGTGTGGGGGGGAGCTCATTGTGTCCATTGTCCAACTTTTCTTCTTTGCTTCTCGCTGTGCTGCTTGTAGAGGAGATACGCCGGGGCCGTCTCATCGCATCACCGTTTGCATCTTTTGCATTTCATTTGTTCGCAAGGAGACAGTGCCAGAAGGGGGTTCGCGGTCGAGAGCGTACATCTTAGCGGGGTGCGCTGTGGTGATTGTGCGGAGAAGAGCGTGGAGGGGAGGGGGATACCATGGCTAACCCTTACAAAAAGAATAAAGGCCCTGTCTCAAAGCGCAATGTGGTGTGCAAGTTCTTCCAGAGAGGCTCCTGCACCAACCAGCGATGCCCGTACTTGCATGTGCGTGATAACATAGGCGGCTCCAATGGTGCCACCGGACGAAAGGGAGACTGTGCTGCGGAGGTCGTTTGCCGCTCATCCAGCATTCTGGCTACGGTAATGAAGCTTTTTTTTGAGAAACAGCAGTCGGTTGTTTTCAGGCCAGACGTCCGCATGCTCGATCTGTCCAACTTGGCGAGCTACGACGACTTGAAGTCGGTGGTGAGCAGCATTGACTTTAACGCGACCGCTTTCTGTGATGCGCTCTGCCAATCCATCCGAGAGACCTTCGTGCCACCCCCGGCCGTGCTGCGTGTGGACAGGAATAACATTACATCGCTTTCCCCCCTGGCGACGAAGTTGGAGGCTGCTGGGTTGCACACGCCCTTAATGGCGTTTTCAGCAGCGGATAACAAGGTTCAAACGCCAGCCTTCGCGGAGTCTTTCAAACACTTTAAGAGCTTAGTGGAGATGAATATGAAGGGCAACCCGGTAACGGAGAGGGACGATTATAAGTCTATCATGAAGAAGCATTTACCTTTCTTAATGGGGTTAGACGGGCAGTCTGTGAAAGCGCCCCCGCTTCGTCTGCCGTGGCCTCAATTCTTCATTCCTAGCGCTGTCCCCGGATCGGAGCGAGAGAAGTTCTATGACCCTATGCAGCGCAACCTTCTGGAGTTTGTCCAGGTGGCCCTCCTGAACCCGTTGGAGGTGGAACCGCAACCAGGTGTGATGTCTGGTGTCAACGCCGTATCCGACGTCTATTCACACAGCGCAACGCTCACCCTATGCTTCTCTTCTCTCGCCGGAGCTCTCTCCACCCCGCGATGCACGGCGGGGGGAGGAAAGCCCTCCTCCCAACGCGATGCCATCCGGGATATTGTCGGGGTCAACATACGCCAAAAGGAGAGCAATCATAACCTCCTCCTCGGTATCCGGTCCTCACAGGTGGCGATTGGCCGTGTGAATGTTTGCGCCCACCTGGAGCACTGGCTCTACCCTCCACAGTTTGCCGTAACGCACTATGTTCACCCCAGTCCTGACGTGGTAGTAATGGACAATAACGGGTTGGGACCGAGCGCCATCGTGCAGATGAAGCAACCCATCTCGGTCATAACACTACATGGAGCGATGATCTGGCGCCATCGTAACCCCAACAACAGCGGCAAGTCCCCTGAATCGATCATCATGGATGCGCTAGTAATGAAGCGCAACTTTTCCCGCGTGCTCACGGTGATTCAGTCGGAGCCCGGCCGATGGCAGATCGCGAATGACATGGTGCTGCTCAGTCCGTTTACCGGTACCAAGCCAAAGGATCTCCCTGAGTGCCCCAGATCCATGGAGGAGCTCTTGTTCTGTGATGTGCACCCGTATGATGTGGTTTTCACTCCCGCCGATGACCCCAATCGCACCGAGCGCTTCGCTCGCAAGTACCGCGTGCCCAGCTCGGTAGTGAGGACGTTAAGCCAGTTAGTCTCGAGCGATGCGGAGCTGGTGACGATCCTTGCGGACGTCGAAGGTGTGCCGCTGGAAACTTTTGAGCAGTGCGCTCAACTTGTGGAGATGGATCCATTAGCGAGTGTCTTCCTCTGTCGCCTAGGCAACCGTTTTGGTGTCCAGCCTGCTGTGGGTGTGGATGTACTACGGAAGTACGGGATGAACTGGCTGGAAATCGAGAAGGCGGTGACGGTGCAGAATCCATAAAGTGTGTTGGGGAACACCGTGAGCTAACCCACGTACAGCCGGTGCCAAAGGGCGGCGCACCAACGGCTTGTGACTAATAAGGGAGTATGCCCTATGTGGTGCAGCACTCTGTCTGTGCCGGTGTAGGGGATGCCACGTGCTCGCTGTGGAATTCCTGGGGTAAGGTGGGTGGGGGAGTCCCTCTCGACTGGAGTTGGCGGGACTTAACACTGTTTTCCGCTGCTTGGTGCTCTGTCTTGTTGCCTTGCATTGTCCTGATGACATGCCCCCCTGCACCGCCGTGGGAGATCCTCCACATGGACTGCGGTAGCATCATCAGGGGGTATAGCGATTCCCGCTCCTAATTGTCGGCTCCTTGCATCCACCTCCGTCGTGCCCATGTGGTGCCGTGCGAGGCATGTTTGCCTGTTGCCTGAGGGAAAGGGTGCGTCGCGGTGGTATGTGCTCCTGACTGACCTTTGTTCTTCTCCTCCTTGTTCGTCGGTGGTGGTTCTTTGTAGAGCCGAAGAAGCAACCAGGTGTTGAAAAGCTACGGCTTTTTGCACGACCAGCCGCCCTAACGTTGGAGTGATTCTAGCTGCACGCTCGCGTACCTCACTCACAGTCAGGAATAATAGTTGTAGAAGCCACACCTTCATTGGCTAGCAGGAAACGTATTGGGAGGTTAAATACGCGGGAAAGCCCGAAGTCATTGTTTGTTCGTAATAGGAGGGGCGCCGCCTGTTCTTTCCTTTGTGTCCTCACAGTATACCCTTTTTTCTGTCAGCCATGGCGGAACGGGAAATGTCGGAGTCGGAGAAGACCATCGAGCGCTATAAGGTCAAGAAGCTCATTCAGATGTTGGAGTCGGCACGTGGAATGGGCACCAGTGTGATTAGCCTCTACATCACTCCAAAGGAGCAGATCAATAGCGCTGTCACGAAACTGAACAATGAATACGGCACAGCTTCCAATATTAAGTCTCATACGAATAAGCTGAGTGTACAAAGTGCCATTACCGCTGCCCTTGGCCGCCTAAAGCAGCTGAACCGCACGCCGCCGAACGGTCTTCTTCTTTACTCCGGCACCGTGCTAACGGCAGATAATAAGGAGAAGAAGCTCACGCTCGACATCGAACCGTTTAAGGCCGTCAGCCGGTCGCTCTATTTATGTGACAATAAGTTCCATACCGATGAGCTCCGTCGCATGTTGGAGTCAGATGACAAGTTTGGATTCATCATCATGGATGGAAGTGGCACCACATATGCCACTGTTTCGGGAAGTGTCAAGGAGAAGTTGGGGTCGTTCACCGTTGAGTTGCCCAAGAAGCACGGCCGAGGTGGCCAGAGTAAGAATCGCTTTGCGCGTATTCGCCAAGAGCGGCGGCATAACTATGTGCGCAAGGTCGCTGAAGGCGCCGTTAGTCATTTCATTACCAACGACCGCCCCAACATTTGTGGCTTGGTCCTGGCCGGTTCAGCTGATTTCAAGGAGGTGCTCTACCAATCCGACCTGTTCGACCCTCGGCTGAAGGAGGTTGTTGTGAAAGTTGTGGATGTGGCACATCCAGGCGATGTTGGATTGAACCAGGCTATTGACTTGTCTTCTGATTCCTTATCGGGTGTGAAGCTGGTGCAGGAGAAGAAGCTGCTGCAGACCTTTTTCGACCAGATCGCGATGGATACGCAGCAGTATTGCTTTGGTGTAAACGACACTATGCGTTGCCTTGAGGCGGGTGCAGTGGAAACGCTGATCTGTTACGAGGACCTCGCGATGAATCGGTACACCGTCACAAAGAACAAGGGCTGCGACGATGAGGCGGTGGAGGTACATTTTTTGACCGAGGCGGACGCCGCAAAGAAGAACATTCAAGCGCACGAGCCTGGCAAACCGCAGAATGAGATTGAGACGGAAGAGTTCGTGGACTGGATTGCTCAGAACTACCAGAAGTTCGGGTGTACACTGGAACTCGTGACGGATCGCAGTCAGGAGGGCACGCAGTTTGTGCGCGGGTTTGGCGGCGTGGGAGGTGTACTTCGGTACAAAATGGATGTCATGGCGCTCCGTGATCACGACAAGGTGGATGACGAGGAGGCGCGCATCACGGCGCAGAACGGCGAGTATGACTTCGACGATGACTTCATGTAATACTCTGTGGTGAGGGAAGGAGACATCAGGTGGTGTGGTGAGGCACGATAACGGAGCAGACGCAGATGAGGGGCTGGATGAAAGAGGCCATTTCGCAGCGTGTCTTCCCCTCGTCGTAGTGTGCATGCACATGCAGTAGTGGGGGGAAAGCCAAACATTCCGCCTCCTGCCGGTTGACGTTGCTGCACCGCTCTTTTCCGACGTCACCCCTCCCGCATATCACACTCAGTTAAGTAGGGAAGAACTCATTTAACAACAGAAACCAAACAAACGGAAATAGTTGATCAAGATGGGGGGGAGGGGCAGTTCTTTGGGCTGGCCTGCTACTGTGTAACGACCCAATAATCGCTTTCACACTCCCCGCGCAGCGCTGCAGGGCTTTGCGCAATCTCGGGGAAGGATGGCTGACTTATCCAGCTGAAAGAAAGTAATACCTGAAAGGTGTTGTTGGTGGGTGGTGGCTGTTGTGCGTCATGTATGTGCACGATACAAGTTGATGCTCCTCAACCTCGTTGATCAATAACTGATGGGGAATATGGTTACAGGTTTCTTTTTCTCCCGCTCTTCCATTTCCGTTCTGTAATGCGTGGTTTCACATCGGCTTCCGAAGCCCACCCGCACAACTCTGTTTGTGGCACGCTACTGTATTCATTAGGTCCTCCACCCCTTCCCTTCTCTCATCATCAACCTTCAGAAGGGCCATCATGTCCGTTGGTGCGCTTAGGGTCATAGCGCACCGTGTTTGACATCTATCCAGTGCGCTGCAAACGGTTCTTGATCCTGGTGGATTCGGAGAATCGTTTAGGGGCGCGACCACTGCTGGAGTTGACGCTTTCTATGATCCTCTACTTGCTGAAACAGGACGCCTCGATTGTGCTGACCTCTTCATTTGGACCTCTCACTGGCATCCCGCTACACCTCGAGTGACGGGAGCAGGAGACCGCCTTGGAGGTCTTCCGCCGCGAGGGTGGCTTGGGCTACACCAACTTCTTTGCAACACGACCCCCTTCAACGAAGGTGGATGTCCTTCAGGCTGTGCCAGGCCTTGTTGAGGTCGTGATCCCCCGCACATTGCACTGTTTTACTTTGCTAACTGCGATCGGTGACAGGACATATATATATATATATTCTCTTCTGCGTGCGTTTAACCTGCACGTGCTGCACTCTTCGCATCCAAAATGGGTTTCCGACAGAGGACAGAAGGCAATGTTCCCCTCGCGCAACATCCGGGCGAGGGCCAGCCTTTTGGACTGCGTCAGCCCTCCTGCATTCCACTGCGCACCGCGAAGAATGGGTCCAGGGTTCCTGTTCGATATCCCCGCTCAGGGGCAAGCGCGAAGTCGCTGGGTAGCGTGTGTAGCACGTCTGCACGTGCGGGAGAGCTGTCTTTGATCTACCTTCACCCCAGAGCGCCGGTGAATAGGTTTGCTCTTACTCTGGTAGCCGCCAGCCCAAGTCTATTAGGACCGGGGGTAGTGCTGGGGCCTGGCTCCCCTCGCGACGGGGCACTGGACCCTGGCACCACGGCGAGGTGGCCGGCATCGCCAGGGGGGGGGGCGTATTTTCCCAATGTGCGTGGGCACGGCGCAGGCGTCTCCATCCAAACCGGGCGCACTTCTCCCTCCCCAACGGAGGGGGTGCGGGTTAGGGGACCCGCCCCTCCACCCCTCGCTGACGTTTCGGGTGGGTGGGGCAGCCGCCCCTTGAGGAAATCCAAGGTGAGACCCAGGTGCTTTCGCGCCGTGTGGGGCGCACGATCAGTTCACTGATTGGCGGGGGCCAAATATGGAGCGCCCATAATAGAGCCGGGCGGCTCACTAAGAAACACCCGCGCGCCTGTTTGTTGCACCGCTAACTTCCGCTGCTAGACCCGATAATAATAAAAAAGCCACTCCACTGAGGTAACCGTTTGTACGTCGTTCACATCGTACCAAGATTCTTTCCACTATGTTTCCACTTCGGATTGTAACGTTCCTAACGTCAGTGTCAGGAGTACGGGGGTCCGGGGTGTGCGGAGTGAGAAAGGTAAGCGGTCCCCCAGTTCCGAGCGCGCTGATGAGCAGCGGGGCTCCGGAAAAGAAGGATACCCTGGCGAAGGTTTATTTCACCTTCGTTTCGGGTAAATATTAGTTACACAGAAATGGTAAGCAAGTTACCTAGATCCTCGTCACGTTCTGAGGGCGGCCAAGGAATAGGGTGCTGAAGATGTCGTTGAAAAAGGATGGTTTGTATTTGCACGCGCGAGCGCAATCGGGACTGTAGGTGATCTCAAGGAGTGCCGGCTGCAGCGACTTGGTCTCGTTATCTTCGCGGATCATCACATCAACGCCGTACATTCCGCGGAAACGCTCGTGCGGAACGGGGTCGTGTTGGACGGCGGAAAACACTTCCTTCAGCATGGCCAACACCTTCGGGTATACGTGTGTATTCCACATCCTTTTACCAAAGCCCTTCTCTGCGTATGCGGCGTTAAATTCGAGAATAAAATCGGTATCCCGCATCTGGACCATGCGCTCTGCGTTAGCGTAGTTCATCACGGTCCAGTGTTTTTCATACACATCAAAGTCAGCGAGCGAGTAATCCTCCAACCCAAATCGAATCCAAAACATATCATAGACATACGCCTCCAGCTCTGTCTCGTCGGTCTGTAGTGAACGCAACGCGATGATGAACCGCAGGTCAAACTTGCGGTTTCGCAACGTAGCTGTGTTGGCGATGTACTTGGCGACCACTTTGGGCCCCGTTTCCACAACCTTCAGCAGTTCCTCGAGGTTTTCGGAGACGGCCATGTCGATGCTCCGGGCGAGGTTCACCGGTTTGGTGATCCACAGGTTAGTACGGTCGTCGCCGGAAAGCTTCTTTATATCTTCATCGGTCGCGTAGTCCCTGGTCCCGCTCAGGGCGTCCTGGCGTACCATGTAGTCGCCGATGAATTCCTTCAGCTCTGACACTCCATCATAGGCGATGGGAAACCACGGACACAGACCGATTACTTCCTGTACAATACGTGTAAGGCCCTTCTTACTGGTGAAGAAGCGTTCCTCTGGAAACTGTGACACAAATGTGGCGTGTGGGAATTCGTCCGAGTAGTGCATAGCGTAGTGCGCCGCCCAAATAACCTCCGCTTCTTCGGGGGTGCTCACCAGTTGAAAGTGCGCCGAGTCGGTAACGAACGTGGCAACCAGTTTGCTATCCGTGTAGAAAGTAAGCGGGTAAGCTCCATCATGCGCCGGATACGTCACACGCAGGGAAGGAGCGGCGGTGTATTGAAGGGTATGTGACGCGGCAATGGACATCAGAGCATCGGTGCGCCGCCTCCAAGCCGCAACGCATGCTTGCACAGCTGTGTTGTGTGCTTCCTCTCCGCGGATGCCATACAACAGCTGGACCACTTCACGGCCCGAGCTTTCTTCCCAGGCATGCGAAGCACGGCGTGTGGCCAGAGCGCCCTCTTCTATATCACGAGTGCACCACATCACAGAGAGAACGACGCCCTTCTGCGGAAAGCAGACAGGCATCGGGGCCAGTATCATGTTTGCTTCGCCATCCACAGTGACCGTGATGGCACTGCCAACTTCATCGTGAATGAACCAGCAACTGTCGAACTGGGCGTCCGAGGCATCAGCGTCCGACGAAGGCATCTGATAGGTGCCCGCATACCTCCATACGTTGCTACGAATGACTTGTGCAACCTCAGCAGCGGTACCGTCGACAGGAGGTAGCCGAAGGATGCTTTGCAGTCGCTCGCACAGAGCGGGGTGACGCTCCAGCTGGCACCGAAACTCGCGCAGCCGAAAGGTACAGCAGTGATCAACAAGCCAGACATCCTTCATAGCCCGCATGTTGGTATTCGCAGCCAGGGCATACCCGCGGCTGGACCGTTCAGCCGGCTGCGCTGCTTCCTCATCGCTCTCGTCTTCTGAACTGCTGCTGGCCACCTCAACAAAAGAAAAGTACGAACCCGCGTCGAAGGTATCATCTTTAACCTTTTCATACAGGACGTCCTGCAGCCTCTCGGGAAGTCCGACGTTTTCAAACCAGGGGCGCAGAATCGCCTTAAAACTCTCCAGACTTTCCATTTCCGTTTGCGAATCGGGTAGGGAAGTGCGTGCTTGTGTGCGTCAGAGCTGGACATCCAACGAAGCCAAGAGGAAAAAGGAGATGAAAGAGGTATTGTGTGCAGCAGTTCTTCCACAAAGAAAGATGAAGCAGTGGCGAGGAGCGGGCATGAGAAAGGGCAGATGCCCTCTGCTTGTGCCAGCCCTATCACCCATGTTGTGCAGTGCCGGAGGACAAGTAACAGCTCCTCGGCACATACGTGCTGCATACCCCCATTGCTCATTTCATCGGCTACAGAAAACCTTACACATATCTTGGTCAATTTCGTACATCATCACGACGAAGCTCTATGAGTTCTACGTGGGAAAGAAATGGTGTGTCGATCTCCAACCAGGGAGTGGGCTACACTGGCATTAAGAATCCAGCCACCCCGTGTAAAGTCAACATCTGGTCTGTTTTGGGAGACGCGTTACGCGTGTACAACGAAAAGACACACTCCTGTCGATCCGCGTTGGCATAAATAGGAATCGTCGCATGGTGCTTGAACGTGCTTTGTAACTCTTTTCGGGTGATCCATCCCACCACAAGATTAGTCGGCAGAGGGGTGGATGAGGGGGAGCTCACCGTCACCGGCTGAACCTCACCGCTCGATCCCAGCACTGCACCTTGTATACTAATGGTAGATCCCTTCACCCCAACACTTATTTTCAAGGCCTGGCCAACATCACTGCGCTCGGCACCCGAAACCATCACGAGGTCCACGAGTGCCACATGCATGTGCCGCGCCGTGTGCTGACGCAAGGCATTCAGAAAGGTCCGTGGGCGTAGGAAACAAGTTAGGTCGTACACGGTTGACGCGGACACAGACGTTCGCATGTACTCCAGCACACTGCTGTTCTTGCGGCTCAGCAAGGCCAGCCACAACTTGGACTCCCGCGGGCCGTCCATACGGTCCAACCAGCGAGCTGGCATACGCCCCCCAATGAGTTCCGTCGCTTCGTCACGCAGGGTAGCGGATGGGATAAGGGTGCCATCCACAACAGCCTGCAACTCGGCAAAGCTCTCGCCCAACTCGGACACAAGTTTGGCTAGAAGGTTTATTTCACTCGCGAAGAAGACTTCCATCGGCTCCGGATTGTCATTGCTGCCAGGAACACTGCGCCGCAGCTCCGCCACCTGCACACCACTCGTCTTCCACATCTCCAACACTTGGACGAGCTGCTTGCGCCAGCTGTCGGTGCCGTCATGGCTCTTCTGCGTGCTGTGAGCGAGTTCTCGAAGGGACTCCATCTGTTCCTGCGCCATACCCTCTTGCACTGCCCGGCCGGCGTTATCGGGAAGACTAAAGATGGCTGGCGGGTCCACGTCTGGCAACTGCTCTGACAACATCGTGACGATGGCGTCGTGATTGGCTGTCGCGGGGACGCAGATATCCTCATAGAGAGGCTTGGAGGTACGCACCAGGACATCATTCGTGAAGTACATCCGAATGAGCTGCTTCAAGAGGGACTCGTCGTATGTGTTCTCCAGACGACCGCCGTAAATGCAGTGCTGCAGGAGACCCTGCAGCGTCACCCAATCCATATCCCCCTGCTGCTGAGCAGTAAGGGTGATGAGGACGTCGGCGGCGGCCTTGAGATCTGCTGGGGAGAATTCGTAATACTTCACCCACCCCTGAGGAACAAAGGTGCGACGCTCCTGCAGGATAGCATGAAACCAAGCGAGTCCAAAGAGCACCTGTGCCCCGATTGGCGTGACCGACTCCAGAAACGCGGAATCCCACATACTGTACGTACGCAGCAAATTTTGCTTTACCCCGGGCGGTGACTCGACCGCGATTTTTGTTGCCATGCGTAGCAACACGGAAGGGAACTGTTCATGCTGCTCCGTTGTAATGATGAGACGGAAGTCCTTGTTAGGCTCCGGCATGGCGCACAACTCCTTCTCCAACACGGATGCCCAGTCCAGCACCAAGTGCAGATTCTTGAGGAATATCCAGTCACCTTGCGATGCACAGCGACGCAACTGTTGCATAGCCTCATCGGTCTGCCCTCCACCAAGCGCAATCTGCGTCAAACGCTGCTTTCCCACACTGCGGCTGGCGATATCCTGCACCTCCATGCTTGGGTCGGCCCCTCGAGAGGTGATGAGGAGGACAGGGGTCGCTGCGCTGGAGGCAGTGATTGTGTGCTCCAGCGTCTCCGTCGGCACAAGTGAGTCCAGCTTCAGTAGCTTGTGAATGATGGCCGAGCACAGAGCCGTCATGCGGTCTGGACGGAAGGTGTTCACCAGTAGCAACTGCTCCATCAAAGGCAGCTCGGCAAGCTGCACCTCAGGTGTGGCGTCGTTCATGAACGCAGACCATCGTGCCTGATTGCTGAGAGACCACGCCTGTAGAAGTTCCGGGGCAGATTTGCAGGATGCGACAAAGGCGTACTTGACCTTGGCGGCGCGGGGCGCCCATGAAGGGAACTGCGAATCTTCGATTTCCTTTACATCCGTAGCGGCCCCAACGAGTGCGTCCCACTGGTCCTTCGGGAAGTCACCAGCCATGAAGCCGTGTAGAAGATGCAGTCCAAATACCAGCCGGTCCTTCTTAAAGAGACCCTGTGAGACACGATGAAAGCATGCCTGCGCCAAGGAAAGCACCAGTTTCGTAATCTTCACGGCCACGTCCTCCTTCCCTTGGTGGGTGGTGAGGGTGCTCGTGAACAGATCAAAAAAATCACGCAGCCCGTACTGGTACATCCGATTCAGCCGTTCGAGGTCCTTCATGAGGAAGAAGAAGAGCGATCCGTTGTGGGCAAAGGGGCGGAACACCTCGCGCTTGGCATCCAGCTCCTGTTGCAGGAGGTGCGATTGAGCCAAGCCTTCATGAATGGTGGTCGCCTGTGCCTTGACCTCGTCCAGCGAGCTGACCAACTGCGTGTTCTCCAGTAGGTTTCCATGCGAATCCGCCAGTTCACTGAGAAGGCGCTCCTCGAGCTTGCTAAGCTCCACTTTGAGGCCTTCCTCCTTTTTCAGAAGATCCACCTTCTGCTCCTCCAGCTCCGGCTGCTCGTGTCGGATGGTCAACCCCAATAGTTGGCTCTCCAGGCCCATGCTTGTGATGGAGAAGTTCACTTCCGTCACCAAGGCAGCCGCACCGGGCGGCAAGGAGAGGTCAGTGCTACGACAGAAGAGCATAACTCGGAAAGTGTCTTGCCAGTCCACCGACCTGCTTCCCACCTGCACCACGCGCTTAGCGCCAGCCGAGATGAGGTCTTTGCGAAGCACTGGATACAGGATGGGCTCGATGCTGCTGACCTCCGTCACGAGCAGCGTCTTGCCAAACCGAATGGCTAGCTCCAGCGTGTGAGCAAAGCGTTCATCGTGCATAGAGGTGACTTCCACAACCACGTTGTTGGCCTTGAGGTGCTCCTTGACCCACTCGATCGCCTGATTAGCAGGATCAATCACCAGCGGCGTCTGCACCGCCTCGAGCATCACAATGGCATTCTCCATGCTGAGTTCGTCTCCCGGTAAACCTTCTGCCTTGAACTGAAGTAAATCACACTCCGCTCGCAAAAAGGAGGTGAAGCTTACGGGTTGACTGAAACCAAGGCGGTCAGACCAATGCCTTATGTACTTCTGCCGCATCTCCTCTGTCTCCTGCCCCAAGTACGTCGTGAACGCAGCGGCAATGAGGGCCCGCTTGGGCATCACCCGGTTGGCCTCCCGAATGGTTTCCGCGTCCTGAGCCCATCGGGTCTTCTCCCCGCTGAGGTTATCGAGCAAATTCTGCGCCTTCTTCAGTTCCTCCTCCGCCTTCTCCGCCGCAGTTCGCAGTCGCTCCGCTTCCTTGCACTTTTTGGAGAACTCCTTCCGGAGACCCTCCACCATTGCGTCAATCTTCTTCAGCTGCACAGAGAGCTCCTCCAGCTTCATCTCGCCTGTATGCTGGTTCGTCTCCAATTGATCCAGCTGCCGTGTCAGCGGGGCGATGCGTTCCATAATGGTGGAATATTCAATCATCGCCTTTACCCACTCTGCCATCGGTGCCGCAGCTACCGAAGCGCGGTGGATCACCTCTGGTTTGAACGACACAGCCTTCTGATGAAGCAGTTTGGCTACGCTAGAGCGGATGGCCGGAGTGACGCTTTTGACGTCAAACTCCAGAATGCGCTCCTTCGCGCCGCGCTCGCCGAGGAACTTGCGCATCGACTGCCAGGACACATCGGTCACACCAAGTAGGGCGAGGACGCCCTCAAGTACGTCGCGGACGGGCTCTGGCGGGGCTTTTAGTGAACGGATCTCGTTCAGCTGCTCGCTTCTGATGGAGCTGACTGCGCTTCGTGCTGCTTCCAGCATTGGCTGAATGGTGCCGAGCTCTTCCGCGACCTGCTGTCGCTTGCCAATGATCTCCTCATTCTCCACCTTCAGCTGATCCTCCAATTCCTTCGCCTGCGCACGCTGCTCCTGGGAGTTCTCCATGCTTTTCTGAATCTCGTTCAGGGCGCGGTCAGCCTCCTTTTGCATCGTCTCCACCTCCGCCTTCTTCTTCGTGACGTCTTTCTGAATCTTACCGACACTGTGCTCCGCCTCTTTAAGCTTCGCCAAACCGCCCTCAAGTCGATGCATGTTCTGCTCGCTCGACTGGCTCTTGGTAGTCAGGATATGGTCATAGGCATCCATGAGAACCGCGAAATCGTGCGGTGTGGAGCGAGCACCCACGCTTTCGTGGATCGCATACATCTCGCGGTGTAAACGAAAACCTTTGTTACCCTCGTCTGCTTCAAGAGCCGCGATACGGTCCTTCAGGCGCGCCTTACAGATGGACGCAGCCGTCTCCCTGCTCCACACACCCATCCACAGTACATCGCACTTACTCAGCAGTCCAGGATTCGATTGAAGTCGGATGTGAAACAGCTCGTGGCGGTTGTCCATGATGAGGGCCACCCGCAAATTCCGCTGCAGTCGGTCAAGGAAAAAACTATTAATGGAACCCATAAAGCCTTCATTCGCTGCCTCATCGCGGAGCGGGGCAAGCATTACCTCCATCTCCTCGGGCGTGAAGAGTCCAGGCACCTCGCCGCTGCACACGAGACCGTTCACCATCTCCAGAAACGTTTCATCGATCAAGTGGTGGTCTTCCAGCACCAGCACCAGTCGATCATTTTGCGTGATAGCACGCTGGATGAAGGTGGCGAGGTCGTGGCGAAAGTGTTTGAGACTGTAGTCAGTAGTCACCTGAAGTGTGACTGTCTCCATTCGCTGCATGTATGCTGCCAGCGCCACCGCATTGCGACGTCCTACCCCCGGGCGGCCCACCATTATCACATGCCCCCCAGGCCGGGTGAGTACACGATCCACACGCGTCACCCACGTCACCACCTCTGGAATGATCGTCACATCCAATGCCTTGAACTCTCGACTGTAGCGCAATAAGCCGCCCTCAACTTCCTGCACAACGTCACCGTACTTTGCTTGTTCAAGTCGACGGTTGCCATTTGGAAGCGATTCGCTAAACCACGTGGTGTACATTGTAGCGTACCGTTCCTCTTTTGATGGCAAGGAGTAACCAATCGTGGCGAGTTGCTCAGCAAATACCTTATCGGCACGGTGCTGGTCCTCCGGCTTCGGGAGACAGTCAGCGAAGATGCGCTGCGCCTCGTACCCCAAGACAGCAGGCAAGGTAGTCTGCGCATCGATTTTATAGAGCAACGTGTTAGCGACCCACTTTGTGATGCTGCGGGGACAGAAGAGGCAATGTGCGTACTCCTCACCTTCGAACCGATGGCGGATCTTTTCGTAGACGTTAATCACGAACTGAGCGAGTTCATGGCCGCCGTCGTACCCCCTTCCCTGACCAATATCGGTCGACTGTAGCAGTCCTGCCCAGTACGCGGTGTAGATCTGTAAAAGAGATGACTTGGAGGGATATGGCACGGTAACGATGCTGACGATGGCGAGCAGGCGGGGAGCAACAGGGTATCGCCCTGCGGATGTGTTTGGGTTCAGACTGGCAGCGATCTGAATGCGGTCTATGCCCATCCACTCCAGCTCCTTGTTGTAGAAGCCACGATAAAGAAGCAGCTGCTGGAGAAAGGAGTGCAGCTCCACCGTGCCATACTTATCAGGTTTGGGTAGGTTCACATTCTTGAGAATGATCACCAGGCGATCGCCCTCTTTGGGTCGGTACACGGGGCCGGTGTTCGTACTGTAAACCGTGCACATCTGCTCAAGCTTCTGGATGACATGCACGGAGGAGGTCTGGGCGCTGCAGTTGATGGTAGTTGTGCGAATGCCATCGTACTCGCTGAAGCACTTCTTGAGCAATGACCCCTTGCCGCATCCCTCGGGGCCCACAAGAAAGAACGGCGTGCACGCCTCCCCCCCGATGAGGGGCCGTAATGTTGCAAAGAGACGCTGCACTTCCACCGTCTTGATGACCGGCGCATGACCGGATAACATCTCAGACGGTGAGATACTGGCGGTGAGGTCGGGCCTAAACTCCGCTGGGCGCTTTGCCTTGACATCCCAGTAGGTGTCCAGCGGACGGGAGTCCGTCACAGGGCTTTGCCGACTCATCTCATACAGCCGCATTGCCAGTTTTGGTGCTGCGGCGGTGGTCAGCGTGCTACACAGCCCACGAATAAGCGCGTAGACGAAGTCCGCCTCATTGATGGCGGATAGGATATGGTTGAGACACGCGTTTAGAAGACCCATGGGTGTGGTGGGGACAGAGAAATCATCCATGCTGATGGCTTCGCTGATGGCGGAAAACAGGTGCTTCATCATTAATGGCCCCACCCGCTTACGCACCTCTTCGGACTGCTTCTGTAAAAGGGAGTCCACCACCATCTCCAAGTTGACATCCTTGGCGGAGAAGAAAAGCACACCCATGCGGGAGACTGTTGCCGGCGAAGCAAACTCCAGACTGTGCGTTTCGAAAATAAAGTTCACATTTGAGCCGAATTGAATGCGCACGCCGTTGGGCATGGTGAGGAGCTTGTTGTCATCCAGCACCGAGTTAAGCGACTCAATCCACTCTGGGTCAATGTCGCCATCGCAGAGGATCCATGAGCGGGTTTCCTTCGGCCGCTTCACGACATCCCTAGCGGCCAGCGTCAAGACACCATCATACCATTCACGTGTGTCGGTGTCCATGTACCCCAGTAGCTGTCGCCGAGGCACGGCCTTTGGGTTGACGGTATGCAAGGGCACCTCAATTTTCAGTACCTGGAGTGCCTTCCGCAGAATGCGGACGACAGTGCTCTTACCACTGCCACTTGGACCGACAAGTACGACACCCATGCGCTGATTCATTGCTTCGTAGAGTTGGAGGACTTTACCTACCTGACCAGGAATGGTCTGCAAGCCCAATGCTGTTGTTGCCGTTTCAATCGCCGCCTCGAGTTCCTTGTAGGAGATATCCCGGGCGCTGATACCAGGGAAGATATCGCCGATGAGGCCCTTGAAGAGTCGCGCGTCCTCGAAGGTAAGCTTGCTCAGTGTATTGATATTCAGGGATTGCACCACTAGCTCCTCCTCCTCCTCTTTTGAGATCGCTCTGTCGTGACCCTCCGATTTTCGCCGCTGCATGAGGAAGCCGGCAAGGCGCAGCACGGCCTTGAGCGGTCGCAGACCCCAGTCATAGTGCTGCTGGTGTGACATTAGCTGGTGGCACAGCTTGTACAGTTCAACCACCTTCGTTGCCACCGGCCGAGCGTGGGTGAAACCCTCTGAGAGCAGCATGGAGTAGGTAATCAAGGCGTCATCAGGGGCGCTCATGGCCACCTCTCTAAAGAGCTGTTTCAGGTTGTCTGGTAGCTTTGTACGCCCGCCGTAACCCTTTCCTGCCGGGTTGAGCGTGACAAAGATGCCGGCATTGGGATTCACATCTACGGCCTTGTTCAGCAGTTGGCACGACGGCTCGCGGTTTTTGAGTGTCTCCTGAATGACTTGAATCATCTGCGAGATGGCCGAGAGCTGGTCCACCTTGAGGCGGTTGAACTCGTCGAAGCAGCCCCACGCACCGCACTTGACGATGCCGACAAAAATTCGTCCCATGGCTTTGAAGTCGATGCCCTCGTCGCAGTTGAAGACGAGAACCTGCCGGCCCATCGCGGAGCCCAACGCCTTGACGGACTCCGTCTTGCCAGTGCCAGCGGGGCCGTACGGATTGCCTCCGTAGCCAAGGTCCATACCCTTGGTAAGGACCAGATAACACTTGTCCGTGAGCGGGGTGTGCACAAGTTTGGCCGCATTGCCCTGGTACTCGTAGGTGTAATCAAACGCGGTGTCCACCATGTGCACCGTACAGCGCTTGGCATCGTTGATGTAGTAGCGTAGCTGCTTCTGCCACCACCACTCCTGCACTTGCGTTACCTTCTTCTCGATCAGCAGCTCGACTACATCGATATTGTGAATCATATCCAGAATCAGAGCCCGCACCTTGAGGCCAGTGACGTCATCCTGACCTCCAGGCATCCCCGTGAGCTGTTCCAGCTGCTTCCTTTGCGACTGCAACAGCTGCTCCAGCGATCGGCTCTTAATAGCACCCTCGGCCAGCGTCGCAAAGGTCACCTGCTGGGCGACTTGTAGAATCTGTGAAGGAAACGCACGAATCGAGTCGGGACTAGTTGGGTCACCCCCGGCAAGACACCTCACCAACAGGTCTCGAAGGGTTTCCCTCATGCATTCATCCAGCCGAATGAGCCAATCTTCCACGTCCTTCTCCATGATCGGCACCGGCTGGAGTAGCTCCACGCGCTCGTGATCGGCGGACACCATGTGTGTAATGGCTGTTTTATTCTCGTTAAACTCGACCGAGTGGATCCCCATGAAAAGTTTCTTGAGGTGCGCTTGTATGACAGAGGGGTCCTGGCTGTGTCCAAGAATGTCCAGCAGATCCTCGTCACTGACGAAGTAGAAGCGGGGTAGCTTATCCCGCTTCGCGTCTAGATACTCCATGAGGGACTTCTGGCACCGATCGATCTGCTCCAGGATACCACGCAGCTTGTCATTGAAGTCTACCTGGGTGGCGAGTGTCATGACGCGTGGGTCAGCTTCCACCTCACGCAAGATACCAACAAACTCCTTGTCCACGCGCTTGAACCGGGCCTGCTCATGTGGCAGCGCGCCTCGAGCAAAGATCGGCTCCAAGTATGCCCACTTGCGCTGGATGTTATTCAGAAGACCGAGAGAAGCTGCGAGAGAGGCCAGTTTGGACTCCCAGCCGGAGGCTTCATCTGCAAAATGCGCGTAGAAGGGGCTGTCCTTCAGAGAGTTAATGAGCGCTTGATTATCGCTCACCTGTGTCATCACGTCTTTCCATTCGGTGATCAGCTTCACCTTTGCCGCACCGTCTGTTGGCGTGATGAGGGTGAAGGTCGATTCCAGTCCCCACGAGCGCAAATCTTGCAGCCCTTCCCGCACCTGAATCTCACCTAGTGCACGCGCGTGCAGCTCCTTTAGCTCAGCCTGCTTATCCAACACCGCCTGGTAGTGATCGAGAATCATGCCGAAGGTGACGCTCGTACTCGTCACGCCCTTGTCAACGCCCAGCAGTCGAAACATCTCATTCCAGTGCTCCGTCATCCAGCCATCGCCACGAATGAACTTTAACAGTGGAAGCACCTCCGCCCAGTCTTGGAGAACGTTCAGAAGGTAGTGTGCAATGGCATCCTCCTTCTTCTCACCTTTATCCTCGTGGCTGTGTGTATACTTGCTCAATGTCGTGCGCCACTCACTGCAGAAGTCCTCGAACTGATACGTGTGCGAGCGGAACGTGAGCCAGTCTTCCTGGCGAAGAGAGGAGAGCTGCGCCTCAAAGTTATCATGAAGCGACAACATAGTAAGCGTGTTCTCCACATCTTTCGCCGTGCGCTCCAGCATGCTGAAGTTCGGTTTTGGCAAGTTGAAGTAGTTACACTTAGACTCAAGCTCAGTACCTTGCTCTCTCAAGTCATCGAGATTGCTCATCTGATCCTTCAACACGGCAAGTAACTTCACGACCTGATCTGTCTTCTTCTTCTCAAACGCCACCAACAACTGGTCTTTCTGCTTGCTCCAGCTCCCGGCGAATCGTTGGACGTCCTTCAGAAACTTTTGAATGATGTCATCGAGTGATACACGCATCTTTGCGACCGAGGCCTTCATTTTGGTAGAGAACACCGGCATCAGATCGCGCAAGAGTGCCCAACGCAGTTTGGTGGCGCCGAGATCGAGCAACGTACCAGAATGAGCGCGGAGCATCGTGTTCATCTCATTCACCGCGGCATACTTCTTCTCGTACTCCTCCAGATGCTTGAGGTGATCCCGGAAGGCCTTGTTAGCCACACCGACCTCATTCATGGTTGTCGGCTGACGGTCTACCACTTCCACCGCAGCCAAGACAAAGCTATCGATTTCGTTGAGCGTCTGTTGCATCGATTTGCGCATGCTGTTGAGGAGTGATTCCTGCAACCGATGCAACTGTTCCTCCATACTTGCCTTTACGGGAATATTGCTAACCGTGAAACAGTCCACCTTCAGGTGGTCCTCAATAAGGTTGAGCTTCTTCATCCGATCCTTCACGACATTGAAGCCCCCCTCGAAGGTCGTCTGACCTTCCGTCCATTTCTCCACGATGCTGTCAAGGTCAGGAGTGGTGCTTGTGCCACACAGTCCTACCACGATGTGTGTGCGGAACGCCTTCCGCACCCGGTTCAGCTTGGCAAACAGCTCAATAGCCTTGGTATGCACGGTGATGATCTGTGCCCGATTGTCGAGGGGCATTTGGGGGTAGATCTCGTACACACCACCACCAGTCCGTTTCGGTTGTAAACCACGGAAGCGCAATGGGACACTCACGAACTCCCTCACCTTGACGTAGTAGGCTTCACGCATCGCCTCGAAACTGGGCTTGAACTGCACCTGGCCCTGCTTGAAAACAAGCTCTACTTTGAATTCCTCCATTCTCTCGTGAAGTGTCTCCAGACCTCGACGATACTGATATTCCAGCGCCTTGTAGATCTGGCAATCCCAGTGGCGCCTCCACTCGTCATAGCGCTGGAAACGGTGCTGGTGGACGAACTCTTCGAAGCTGCTGCGCATCCCATCCACTGCGCTGCGCCATTGGTCCATGTGCTTGCTCAGATCCACATTGTGCAACGCCGTCACTTGGCTAATGAGCTCGCAGTGGAAGCGACGAATGTGCCGATTCTCAGCGCTCAGTGATTCCACCGCGTGCTGGAAGCGAAGGTTCAGTCCATTCAGCTCATGGTGATTACCAAGCGAGATCACACGAGTGGAGGCGTCGGCGTACAGTATTTGTGAGGTGGCGCGGTGCAGGGCAGGCTGCAGCATCGCTCTAGTACACGGTAAAATCTGCTGAAGAACGGTGTTAAGATTGGCAACGACTTGTTGTGTGCGGTTAGCCGCCGTCACCAGCTGCTCGCATGCCCGTATGGTGTTCTGCGACGTTTCGTTCAGTTGTAGAGGTGCAGTTGAATCCTGGCCACACCAGCACTGCATGTTCCGAACGTCCTGCAGCAGCTGGGGAATCGATTGGTGCACGACACATTGCAAAAGACCAGCGGAACCGATGATACGCACAATCACCGCTTCCTCTAGTTCACAGATCTTTTTGCACTGTGCCTCGGTGCTGCTTCTCCACTGTGCCATCACGGTCTGCTCTCCGTCCCGCGAAGCTTCCACAATCCCCTTTGCATGTTGGATAACAGAGTCCAGAATGGGAGAGGATCCAAACAGTATATACGCGTTCTCCATGATAGGGCTGCACTCTGCCGCACAGCTCTTCGTCGCACGCAACTTTTGCAACGGTGTGGCGGCGCGCCGCACATTAATTTCGCTCCGTTGCTGTATGGCGTCCAGCTGGTGCTTCATGTAGTCCGCAACCCCTTCGAGGTCCTTCGCGACGGTGCTTTTGATACCCTCCTGACGGAGCAGCGTAGAGAACTGTAGTAGCTGCCGAACCTGCCCATCTCCCCGGTTGCCACCAAAGAGTCCGCGTACGTTGTTGCGCAATGTTGGCTCTGAAAAGGAGAACTGCTTGTTGAACGCAGCGACGCATTGCTCCCACTTACTCACCGACGCGCTGGATGCATCGATCAAGCTGACCCCTTCAAAAATGGATTCTGGTCGCAGCGTATCTGGTACGCGTTCCTTCAGTAGCGTTATGCTCGCAATCAGCTCACGGATGCGCACCACATCGGCCAGACGCCGCACAAACAGGTCAAAGCTCTCATCATGGTATGCTCCGCCATCCCACTGGGCCCAGTCCTTTTTGATAAGCCTGGAATGAATGGTTCTCCACTGCTTGGTTACACCAAGGGCCTTTTGAAGGTCTTCCAGTGGCATACGCCAGGGACCTCTCCAGTCGGCCCCATGCAGCGCGATGCGGCCCTTGATGTACTCGCGTAGATCGCCTGAAACGATAGATAACAGAGCCACAGCGTTCTGTTTGGTTCGCTCCGTAGGCGAGCTCCTGGTCCAAAACACAATCAAGGCCTCATGCACCATCTGCAGCACCTCCTGGGCTTCCGAAATGGAGAAAGACTTGGAGCGCCACTGCGAGGGCAGATTGTTCTCTATCGGTGCACTGGAATACATAGAGAGTGCATGGGCCAGTGTGCGCGTGTCAAGCCAAAACTTGGCAAGCGGGCCGATGGGCAGCGTGGCATTGCTCAACGAAGTGGCTATCGAAAGCTCTGCATCGGCCGATTGCCTCCCTTTTTGTATCCCTGTGCGCAGCTCCACGTCGGTATTCGTGAACGCCTTGACACAGACGCAGCCCTTGATGAGTACATCGAACCGATTACCTGTTGGGCACAGGAGACGGGGAAATTCGGTCACTCCGTGCACCCCTGGCCCCACATCAGTTAGTACATCATGGTAGAGCACCTCCAGCATGTTCTGTATGGCCGGAATGGAAGGCAAATCATCCAAGTTATCGGGCAACCCTTCCGCAGCGCCCACCTTTGTAAGGAGACGGCTGAAGCGAAGGACCTTGGCGGAAATGGAGGCGAAATCACTCTCCTCCTCCTCGCCAGCCAAACGGAGACTCGATCGGTTGGTAACATCACGGGCCAGTGCGGTGCACAGACGCTGCACTTCTTCGCTGAGGTGATGATCCTCAGCCAGCGGCTGGGCCTGAAACAGCACCCAACCGTCTCCACGAGTGGTCTGCAGAGCCCCAAGGCGAATCTGTAAGTGCCGCTCCGCCACACTGGTGAGCTGCGCCTCTACCGCAATCAGGCCATTGGACCCCCGCGGTGGTGCTGCTATGGCGGCCACCATGTGAGGGTACTCTTTGCCAAATGGCGGGCCTCACGATGGGCTACACAGGAATTTGGAGAGCGACGGGCCGCCAAATGTGGACGCCCCCTGTCGTACGAGCCAGGGGCAGCCAACTCCCCTGCGTACCAATCACGCGTCACTACTCTCTCTCTGCACGGTATCGCTGTTCTCACTGCCCTTCGTGCTACGAACACGGCCAGCGTGCCCCAACAAGTGAATTACTTGCTATGACACGCAGTACTATATCGTGATCTTTTCTTAAATATGTTCTTAGAGGCAGTGAAAATGACTCCTTCGGTCAGAAGCACACGCCAAAGGAAGAAGAGACAACACCCAAAAGGGAAGTCCACGGTGCTTCGTGCGTTCTCAAAGTTTCCATCCTAGCGGCCGAGTCCAATCTCCCACCCCCCTCTCCCTCATGGAAGAATGCCCTCGCATTCACATGGTGTGCATGCCCCTGATATCATATTATTCATCAGCCCCCACCCCCTCCCCCAAGAAGCCAACAACCATAAGTACAACAACAGCAACAACAAACCACACATATTCTAACTCGTGCGAGTGGATGTTGAAAGCGCCGCTACACGCCCAGTCCTGAGGCGCGATCTCTAGTGCGCCTTATCTCCCCTTTGGGGTCGTGCATCATTCAAGCAGATGGGCAGGTCTGCAGTATACCATGAAATAGCGAAGCTACCGATCACATCTACACCACAAACGATGCAACCACCACAAGAAGACCGCAGTACATCGTACATACACACACACACACACACCTAAACAGCTACATTAAATGGGCCAGGGGAGGGTTGGTGCTGGGGAGTGCGGAGAAACTGCTCAAGTGCACACGTGCAGGTATCAGCAGACCCATAACCCCGTATATGAGTTCGAGCATCATACCACCTCTCACCCCGCACCGGTGCGCTTCCCCTCCCCCCGCCACAATTTCTAGCGGGTGCCGGGGCCATGCCGCAGTAAATCCATCAAGCCACTGCTTTGGCCACTTTCTTGCAGCCATTCCACAAACATCATGTGTAACTTACTTCTCAGGGTATCCGCCAAGTCCTTTCTGCCCTCTTCTCCTAAACGCGTGTACGCCGCACGAAGGTCCCTTGAGATTTCTTGAAACTTCTGCAAGCGGTGGTTGAGGGCATCCGCGTACGGTTGAGGCAGCACACATGGATTGGTGCGCGTGGTTAACACAGCAGCCGCTTGTGGCGCAACTGGAAAACAAATCGGCGTGAAGTCTTCCGGTGGCAGCAGGAAGTGCTGGGAGGGTAGCCCGGCGTTCCAAAAGTTAAGCAGCGGACTAATGCCAGACGTGGCGAGGTGCTCCTCTAGCGTCGAGTAATGTGAGTTGTACGGTGCAAAGCGCACATCTTGTATACACCCGGGACCATCACCGAGGCAGACAACTGGTGGTGTGTTCGTACACACAAACAGATTCACGTTTTTGCAGTTGCTCACAACGACAGACCCGCAGAGGGCAGTAATGTTGCAGTTGGAGCACCGATCCACGCACAGGACGCCCCCCACCGGACCGAGTGCGACCGTACAGTTGCTAAGGGCGGAGAGACGTGTGTGGGGAAGAGCGGAGGGGACATAAAAACTTGTTTGAGTGCACTGGTCGATGGTGAAATTGGAGGACAGCAACTTGGCAGCCCCGTCGGGTACGACAGGGAGGGTAGGGATATAGATTGTATCCGACAGATCTCTCACTACGACGTTATTGAAGAGCGGTGGTGACGGGGTGGCACCACCTCGTCCACTACCTCGCGGATTCGCGGGTAGGTCGCTAGGCAGAACGATTCGAGGGCGAATAAACTGTGACAGTACAGCAATGTCGATGGTCTTTTCAGTCCGCGGCCACAGAAAGCCGAGGCTGGTGCCAAAAGGTTGCTCCACGCCATTTGCGAATTCCCGCAGAAGGAGGCGAAGCTCCAGTGCATCTGCAACTGTGACGCGACCCGGGCGGGAAACGGCCACCGCGGTAATGTAATCATGCAAATACTCCTTAACACTGTTCATGATGAAGGCTGGGCTGGCCTCTCCTAGCGCTGCGCGAGGGGGACGACACAGAAGCAGCTGCGCTAAAAGAAAAATAACTAGCCCGGGTAAGCTGACCTGTCGCGAGCTTGACGCCACTGACCAGCGGGCCTCGTTCACCGATCCACCCATTTTACTCAGCAGCAGCCGATTGCTCTCCTGACGGAATTCTGCCAAGGTCTTTTGGGGTGCTTTAATGTCGTTTCCGTACGACGCCACGCTTCCCTGTAAGCAGCCACCACTCATCGCGAAGAACACATCAAACACACTGTACGCTGTGGTCTCCCGAAGACCGATGACGTTGACGGCGATATCTTTCCACCTCCCCAACGAAATGGAGGAGCTGTTGCCAGACTCCCTGCACAGTTTCATAATTGAGGAAATCGTCAGACCGCTGGGTGAGCTGAGCAGCAGCCCACAATCCTCAAACAGAACAGGATTCACACAGAACACGACCTGGTTCGCGCCGAGAATAAGAGGACTGGAGCTCGTCCCCTCTGTATACGCGGAGCCCGCGCTCCCACCCCGGGAGTATCCGGAGAGCTCGCCAGTGGCACTGGGTCTAGACATCCCAGCAAGATAACTATCAATAGAAGTACAACAAGAATGACCTACAACTAGAAGCCAGGCACAAGAAGATGGATGGATGTGAAGAGTAGGATCGGGGCCTCCCATCTCTTTTTGGCAATCCAAAAGGAAAAGAACAACAACAACCAGCCCCCAGCTCAGCACACTCCTGCTTAGACATCCCACTTGCGTTTCATTAGATAACCATTACCACAGGTAACTGCATCTGGCGAACCTGTACACATTCCCCATCGTCACACCTATATTGCGCACATAGACGGGTCATGCTGCTGCTCGTACACACAGATCTGTGTAAGTTGTACTGGTAATCGCAATACTAAAGAATCCAGCGATTGTTATTGAATGCGGTGAGTACGGCCCCCAGTAAGTTGCACAAAGAGGTTTGTCCTATTCGACTTACAGCCCCCCTCCCCCACCAGCATTATCCATGTAGTCTCGAGACGCCACCCTGAGTCACTTTTCCCTCTGGGAAAGTGGGCGAGCAGTACAGCAGGAGGGAATAACAACAGAAAAACAACAACAACAACGCGGCTTTGGCTTCCCAAGCCGCGTGCGCAGACGAATGTGCGCATAACTTGTCGGGAGGCCCCGAAGTTGTGGTGGAGGTCCCGCCACATACCCTTTGCACGGCCTGACGGTGCTCTGTGAAGTAACGCGGAGAGCTGGAATAGCTACTTCGCAGAAGAAAAAAAATAGTATCTGAAGAAGCACATACTGGTCCCGACCAGATGACCACTGGCTATCCATTTGACCGGCATGAGGGGGCTCCCTCCTTTGGATCTCCGGTGTAGGCGAAAAGCGTGGCATACGGTTCTGTGGGCATCGTTCTCCGTGCTGCCAAACGCACGCATGCATCCTCTTGCCGATCACCTTCCCCGACGGAACCGTTGGCACCCGGTGGTGGCGAGCAATACTCTTGTCCCACCGTAGGCGGCAAGGGGCTCCGCTTATGACTGTCTGTGGCACGAAAGTGGGATGAGAACAGTGCTGGCTCGAATCCACTGCGGCTTTCGCTCGCTGGTACTTGTACATCAATGCCCCCCAGTGTAACTGCCTGCCAACTGCCATCATTCCTGTTCTGCGGGGTGTGGGTGGCAGAATTGAAGGATGTATTCCACTCATATGGCGCCGGTACCAAGGTGGCACCAGTGTGGCCTCCATAGTAATGCTGCCCAGAGGGAGCAGGACCACGCAAGGGTTCAGGAACACCTCCGCTGAGCTGATTCCCATTCACAAGCGCCTCTTTCCGCTGCGCAACAAGTTGCTTCTGCAACAGAATTGCATGGTACGCCTGCATCTCCGCGGCTGTCGTGTTTTGCAGGTATGGAACATTAGAAGGAGGCTCGTCGGCTGACGGACACATCCCACTGGTGTAGAGGGCACCGCTGTCCGGCTGACTGTTGCGGCGAGATGACTTGCGCCTCCGACGGAACCAATAGATGGCCGAGGAAATCATCAAGATGGTCAGTACAGCGATGATGACAAGAACAATAATGGGGACGGTGTAGCCTTTCTTGACATCTGTAAAAACATCTGGGTTGGTTTTCGCTATTGGATCCGCTACAGTAGCTTTACTGCTACACTGGGCAGGCTTGCCGCTCAAAGCATCCTGATGAACGCTCACAGTCCACCCCTCATCACAGACACACACACTCTCGCGATCATCCCAGCGGCCATGATGACAGTCCACTTCCTCGGCCGTCGTCTGAGGCCCCGAGGGCAATGCGAAAAAAGTAGGAAACACCGCGTGAAGGACGTGGGCCCACATGGCGGTGTTCGACATGTCCACTAAGCCTCTGCCGAGGTTCACAGAGCACGCCTTCTCAACTTGCTTGCCCGGGTCGTTGAAATGGGGGAAGGGAAGCTTGATCCCGCACGAAAAGTGAACCCGCACTTCTGTAGGACTTTACAACCACACTAGGCAATAAGGAGCACAGGGAGGGAGATCTCCGCGTACGAAACAAGGGCAATGGAAGAGGAGAGAGGCTCATACAATGCATCCCGATGAAGGCGGATGCAAACGCCCGGTGGCACGATGCAGGTAGCTCTAGCATGCCGCAGTTACAACGGGGTGTATCGGGTACTGTTACTACCTGCGCCTCGCTGAAGACTGCCTGATGTAACAAATCAAGGAATGCCAACTCTGTAATGTGCTTTGTGACACAAAGGATGACAATGTGAGATAGCATTGTGTTTGGCGCATAGAGAACGCCTTCCCTTCCATTAATAAGTTAGAGAGTACACGTAGTATTTAGGATGATCAACTGTTTCATCACAGATGAACTAAAGCTGCACACCCCATGCCGCTACGGATATCGGTACGCTGCCCTCCACCATACCGGACGGTTACGGATTAACTGCTCTCGGTCGAAAAATCCAACGTTCCTCCTTTGATTCAGGTAGGTCATTCTTTGCTTCAAAAAAGCGCACACAATTTACAATGTGCGCGTAGAGCGATTCGTCACGGCAGATATGTTCTGCGGAAGGATCGATGCGCATTGTGGCTTCATCGTCTGTCAATCAACGGTTTGGTGAAGCCATCAACAGGAAAGGTGGCCTTTAGGCACTATTAAGAATGCCGTGGCTACCTAAAGTTAATAATGACGGCGCGCCGAGTACCCAAGACGACGGAGCGGAACTCATCTTTAGCCGAACCATAGCAGAACCCTCATAATTGCACGACCCCGTATCTGGCCCATCCACGACGAAAGCATTCCGTCTGTACAGCGGACGTGAGGTGTGGGAGTCCAAAAGAAGATCCGCTGATCGATTCTAAGAGACCTGGACGAAGCCCACCTCGAATTCTAGTCGGCTCGCTTCTTAAACATCAGTTGTGTCACCTGAATCTCCGTATCCGACAGCTTCTGCACCTCACCAACGATGATACGCCACCAATCAAACAACTCCACCTGGTAAGACTGTAGCTTCGAGGCGTCCTTGGGTGCCTCATCTCGTGTCGCGCCGGTTTTATACAAGCTATACTGGCAATACCGGTCAACAAACTCACCGCGCGGATGGCTTGTGGCATACCGGTTGGTATCGTTGTAGTGAAAGTGCCGGAGATCCTTTCCTTGCGGGGTGCCGCGAAAGGAAGGGTCAACGGAAACATTCTTTTCCAAGTGGCCAATGAAGTTTAGCTTGTATTCCGTGTTGAAGTCCTGATTTTTGCTGTCAGTAATGGGTACAGGGTCTGGGGGCACCTCATCATACCCGCCTCGCTCGTGCAGCCGCACCCACGGTCGCCGCAGGTACAACTCCAAGGCCGTGTCACGGAACTTGCCCGGCTCGGTTGGGTCTGTATACTCGTGGTAGCGCTCCTCAATTCCAGGGTGCGTGACAACGTAACCCAGCCAGAGAGAAGGGCCGGGGTTAGACTTCACGAGTTGGCCAAGAAACTGGGATTGGAGTAGTCCGTCTGCCCAGTGCTCCGTGTTACCGAAGTGGCCCACGTAGGTGTGAATATGTACGCCGTACACATCCAGCTGTGCGTGAATGACACACGCCAACTCCCCCAGTGGAGAGGGCATCACATAGCGGCGTACGGATAGAATTGGATAGCGCGATATTAATGCACATCCGTACGTGTTGTCAAGGGCTGTGGGCCCGTAATCGGTATAGCGATATCCCACATGGTAGGAAATATACTCTACCATATCACGGTTGCCATTTATTAAGTGCATACTGTCGCTCTCGAGAAGACCGATCACACCCGCTTCCGTCTGCTTGGATTGCGTCACCATGCGACTGAAGGAGTCAACGTTACTGTTATCGAGACCAAAGTGCACGGTCCAGATCATGCCAGAAAAGAAGGTCATCGCCTTTGCCGCCTCCCACACATCGCGACTATCCGCCAGACTGAGGTGATTTAGATTAAACGTGGAGCCTGTGAGGGTTCGGTTGGTCGGTGATGTCATATCGTGTTCAATCCGCTCCATCGCGTGCTGAAATTTCATTCTGTGATAGGTGGCTTCATAGGGCTTCAGCAGGGGGTCCGTGACAGTGTTCAGCTCGCGCCGTAGGCCGACCAATATGTGATGGAGGTGAAGCACCTCCTCTTGATAAGTGATGGCCGTCCGCTTGCCGGCAGGGAAGCTCACATCACTGGGCTGTAACAGAACACGTCCGACGGCGGCCCATAGAATGGCGAGCACCACAATAAGCATCACCATCAGCTGAATACTGCGCTGCTTGCGCGCTGATCGGCTGTCTGAGCCCACCGATCCCTTCGTATGTCGTATGCGCCGCACTGCAAGCCACGCACACACAAACGTTGCGGCTACGTGAAGAAGAATCACCGTGGCCGTCTTCTCGCGAACGATCCAGGCCATCGGCACGAATGGGTATGATACACACAGCGCGTACAGGAAAACAAACATGGTCATGGTTCCCGACCACATGGCTTCAAACGAGGTAAAGAAAAATGCCTCGGTGTGGTGGGGAACGCCTCTTATCTGACCCGCTGAGATGTGCGACAGGCGCCGTGCTCGCTGGTGCACGAAACACACCTCCATTACCACCGGGTACAACGCGGCGACACAGAATGTCATAAGCAGGCCACCTGCAAAGGCTATGTGCTTGCTCCCGCGAAATGTCTCCTGGACTGCCCAGTGCGCCACACGCACATGCTCCTTTGGGGTCTGAAAGGTCACGGGATAGTGCTCATGACGCATCTCGTACGTGAAATTCGTTTGCCGAGTGCCATACAGCATCACCGAACAGCCCCCTAGTAATGCACACCCAAAGCGAACCCACGAGCCCCGAAAGATTTTACGAAGACCTTGCCCTACCAAGCCGTGGTGCGCCGACGCGTCGGAGGCAACCCCTACGCTTATGGGGAGCACATCGAGCGAATAATACAGTCCTGCGACGAATGTGCTCACGACCACGACACTCGCCGGGAAGGGATCCACCGCGAGGAGTCGAGGGATGTAATTGGCGCAGCTGTAAAAGGTCAGGGAGAGGTTCATGAGAAGACCCCACAGAATACCCAGCAGCGCTTGGGACGTAGGTGGATAGGAGAGCCCCAACAACACAAGCGTGTTCGGCACCACCTCCTCCAGCTGATTGGGGGGGCAGTTCAGTTTACCCATGGCCCCCGCACCCCAGGTACCACTTTCATGACTATCATGTCCTTGTGCAGCGTCCATCTGACCTTCCTCCTTCATCACGGACGCTCCCTTGTGTGTATTGCCGAACATGGCGTGACGATACAAGCAGGTTACAAAGGCGAGTCCCAACACAATACCAAACGGCCCTGCATACGCGGCTTCGACGGATAGAGGATCAATGCTAACATGTAAGATACGCAGCAGCATGGAAAGCACCAAGCCAAGGGGAAAGCAATACAGCGTTCGGCGGCTGTCTTCATTACCCTCCGCCGCGAGCTTCACATTGTCGGCCGAGGGATACAGGAGGCGGCAGAAGGTCGCGAGGGAGAGGAAAAAGGGCCCAATGGCCACCACCACAATCTTTGCTCGGGGACTCTCAGTGACGAGGAGGTGTAGGTGTGAGAAAACAGAAGCGGCGTAGAAGAACAGGTACATCGGCACCAATCGGCCGCTGGCCTGGACGGGAGGGTGAGAGGGTACGAGGAACGACCGTGCCCCGAAGCACGGGCCTGTGGCCCACTGTCGAAAACCAGGGAATCGCAAAAGGCACGGCGATGCAAAGGAAAATCCCAACAGTAAGTACCATGAGAGCGACATCGCGACCAGCGGCATGTAATACATGTGTTCTAAGATGAGCACAATCATGGAAAAAAAGAGATAGCTCCAGTAGATATCACAGAGCCACATCGTCAACCGCGAGGGGGCGCTGCAGTAGGTGAAACGGTGCAGGCAAATGTCATCGAAGAGAAATCGTTCACCCGTGGAGTTGACATGAACGGCGCCGGGGACGGGGGGAGAGCCGGGAGGTACCTCCGCCGCATCAATTGAAACCCCGATGGCAGCGTCCCGCATCTTTTCGCTCATGGCGTCGTTAACACCTTCTTCATGGGCCCCACCCTGCGTGTCGGCGACCCCTGCCCAACGCTTCCGGTAAAAGGATGGGGAACCGCTAAGCCACCAGCCCTCGCTCTTCAGCTCATACCAGTTGGTGCCGTCGAAGAAAATGTTGAATCCCGCAAAGCACCACTCACACATGGTTGAAAGACTGTAGGATCCAGGTGCACAGGTTAGGTTATGGCGGGCATAGAAATAACCGACCCCTAGCGCGGCAATCGTCTCGCCAATCAGGCAGACACGCTTCAGTCGGTACGAAGTGATGGCGTCTTGATACACGGGGTACAGGCTGTGATTCTGTTGATTCCGCTTCACTAATTGCACTGTTGTTAGTTGCAGGGTGAAACAGAGCACGATGTACATCGCAAACCCAACGTTGTGGTACGCCAGTGACTCCGAAGAGGCAACCATGGTCCACACCGAGGCACAAATAAGGCGCCATAAATCAGACCACAGCATAAGCATAGCCAGAAACGCTGAGCTGCGAATGAAGTGTCGGAAAGATGTACGATGGGAGTACAACTCCGGTATGCCCCCGGTGGTCTTTTGCCAGACCACAGAGAAAAAGGTGATGGTGGCACCTAGTCGGAACGGTGCGCACAATACAAAGCAGATCCGCCATATCTGTCGCTCGGGAAGCATATCACCCACTGTGGTGCTAATGCTAGGCCAAAACTCGTAATGATTCTCTCCACAGGCCGTCGCAAGCAGCTCTTTGGGATGCTTCACAGTGCCAACGAACAGTGGGAGGAGGAGGCCAATGCATGAGAGAAGCGCGTAGACAAGGGCAGCATACGAAGCTGGAATGTAAAAGATGTGCTTCATGATTAGTGTTGATACTCCCTTACGACTCAAAATGCTATATGAAACCCTCAGAAACCTTGTACAACGTTGAAAAGGAAAGGTGCTATCACCACCACCATAACCGTAACGCCCACGTGGACGAGCAGTACCGGCGGAAGATAAGCCTCTATCGCTTAAAGACTACCAAACTGAATGACGAATGAACCCAACACCTACAATCAGGACTCTAGCCAGGAAGAGGGGGGGGGGGAATGAAAAGCCCAGGCTCCGCTTAGGAAAGTCGGCCCACCCTTTAATGTCGGTAAAATGACAACGTACTTCAAAGGTAAAGAAGGGGGATAACAGCTGATGTGGTCTTTCCAAGCGTACCGCTGTGTTTCACAGCATATCCATGGTGATGCATCGTGGTAGAAGTTTTGCCACAACCTTCACCGTTTGACTGGGAGTGTCTGTCTGCAACACATCCTCATCCATGCTGTACAAGGAACAAAAATCCATGCAGGTCCTTTTTCGTGGCAGCTCACCCTTACAACGCAGATATGTGAAAACAACCTCCATTACCGCCCGTACGCGAGAACAAGCAAGCACAACAATCTTGCAAGTCGAATTTGACACCCGCCATTCGTGCGGCGTCAATAGTTTCTGTGATGCGGATGCTCTTCTGAGCCATCACCAACGGTGTAGCCCGGCGTCTCCAAGTACTTGGGCACGTGCGCCAATGGGGTGTCGATACCAAGAGCTGACTTGGGGTTCGCCTGATACCACTCCTCCTTGAACGGCTCCTGAATGGCTACGTAACGGAAGCAATCGCGGCCACCGTAGCTCCAGATAAACACGCGGTACGTGCCGATGAGGCCAAATACAGTGGCGATAGGCCACACCATGCACACTGCGTAGATCTCGCATCGCCGCATCCATCCTGGAAGGGCCATCTCTTCCGTCACGGGAATCCGTTCACCTCTTGCGCCTCTACTATACCCACACAGGATGGGCAGTGCCTAGCATGGTAGACAGAAAGGAGAAAAGACAGCACGGGTAAACTGCAGGAGTGCCATCACGCTTTCGTGCGCAGATAGCGCTGTCCCCCGCCCCCAACTCATAAGCCAGTTGATTTCTGTTGTCAGCAAGAGCCCCACACACCTGTCCTGGTTTTCAAGCTCCAATATGAAATATGGTCCACCGAAGCGCTAGCATGGACAAAACGAGTAAAAAGTATCGGGGCACTGTCCACCCGCACCTGGCCATATTTATCCAGTCATCTGCACACACACACACACACGACTAGCGAAAAAAAACAAACAACGATATCCAGTCAGTTCCGCCTTTTCACATCACCGTCACTCTGGTCGTCCACACCCCGCAGCCGCTTCTTCAGACGAGACGGAAGCACTACTGAATGGGAATCTGTGTGCGGGGAAGAGACCTCACGCGAGCTGGTAAAAGGCGTTTTGTACCCCCCCCCTCATTTTCCTATAGCCCACCCACGATACCCTAAAAGTATTCCTCGGCGAAAGCATGCAAAAGCAACGCGACACCAAAGCCGGTTGCCTCGTCACGAGTCGCCGGGGCGGCAAGGTCCACATGCACCCAGTGACCCTTATAGCCAGTCGCAAGGTTATTGCCGATGAACTGTGCCGCACAGCTCACCTGCGCGTTGCTGCGGTTCTTGACACTGTTTCGGTAATCGGCAACGGCGCTGCTGAACTCGGGGTTGTGAAACTCCGGGCAGTAGACCACAGGAAAGCACAGGTCCCCGCTGCTCCGGCCACTGTTAGCAAAGCGTTGCTCTGCGTCCACCGTATTCGAAAAAATAGCGGCATGATACTTGCCTGTAGCAATGCCCTGCGCCCCGGTCAGCGTGGCCATATCCACGATAATACTAGGAGTATATGGAAGCTCTGCACTGGCGTGATAGACGCCGTCGGATAGCACAAGGCGACCTTCCGCGTCTGTGTTGTTGACCTCAATGGTGACGCCAGATTTGAGACGCAGAATATCATCATTGCGGTAGGAGCGGGGGCCGACGGCGTTGTCCGCGAGACACATGGTACTGTGAACTTCAAGGGGTGCGCCCAGCATGGCCAACCCCAGGAACCCGCAGAAGACCGCTGCTGCGCCACCCATATCGTGCTTCATGGAAACCATGCTGGCTCCCGGCTTGATGGACAGACCACCGGTGTCATAGACAATACCCTTGCCCACGAACGCGATTTTGTCCTTTGGCGCGATGCCCGCCTTTGGCTTGTAGGACAGCGTTACCATGTGTGGTGGGAACTCGGCAGCCTTCCCTGTTCCATAGATGCCACCGTAGCCCTTCTCGCGAAGATCTTCGCCCTTCACCACGTCAACGGCCACATCGGTACCGCTCTCTTTCAACTTCTCCACCCATGCCACAGCAATCTCGGTAAAGGTAACGGTATCCAGTAGATTGGTGGGAGCGTCCACAAGGCGCTGACACAATTGCACCATCGTGGCCGCCACCGACAGCGCTTTGAGATCCTTCGCTGTGAGCACGACGCGTACCTGTCGGCCTTTGTTCAGATAGCCGCTCTCAGCCCTGCCCTTCTTCGCAGAGAAGGAGCGAACGCTGGAACGGGAAATGGCGGCCGCAACGCACAAGCCGTATGCTTCGTTGAGGCAGTAGATGTCCAGCGGGCCTTCATTACCCACTGAGGGCTTCTGGGACACAGCATCCTTCACAATCCGCTCAATGGCGTCCGGACGAGCGGGGCAGTTGTGGCGGGAGGCAACAGCAGGGACTTTGCCAATGATCACAACCGCTTCCGGAGATATCTGCGCGATATATGCTGCGCCGCAGGGGGCAAACGCTATCAGCGGCACTAGGTCCTTGTTGTAGTAGGAAAATCGAGCCTCAACAACCTTTGTGTCCGACAGCTCCTTCTCTCCACCAAGAAGAAGAACCGTCTTCTGAGTAACACCGTCCACATGCGGCAACGCCTTTCCCTCCTCCACTGTATGGAAAGATACATTGGATTCAAAGGCGACACAGCTCTTCACAAAGCTTGTAATGTTCTCCTCTTCGTAGGGCGACCCCGACCGGTTCCGATTGCCAGACATGGTGTTGGTGTGGGTGGGGGGAAAAATCTGTTTCCACTAACAGACAAAGTCTAATGGCACACAAGTAAAACGAAGACTTTCCTATATTCACTGACGGAGAAGAAGCACTGTCGCCAGAATAGGCGACACGCCAAGAGGATAATCGGTGAAGTATAGCAAATGAAGACCACAGTCAGCCACTGGTGAGGAAGGGAGGGGGAGGGCAAAAAAAGGGTAGACGTGAAGCAGAAACACGTGGCGGCCCTAACCAATCCCATCTGCCTCTCCTTCATGTCCTTCTCAATTCAGCAACCGGTCCAACGCGACGGGCTCGCAGATATCATATCAACATACCACCCTCCAGCGGTATGCTGACAACAACTGCCAAATACAGTGAAGCGCTCCTTCCTCCGTCCCACCCCCCCTTCTCTATCTCCTGCAGCCCGGTGGAGCAACTACAACATACGTCTCTGGACGTGGTGCGGAGAATTGTGTGGAATCACAGCCACTGAATTATTGGACTCGTGCAAGGGCGTCAACTAGGGCATCCATAGCCTCTCCACACCCATCCGTCACATCTTTGTCTGCCATACCAAGGGCGTTATTCAGCCCGTCCACAGCCCTAGCGATACCCCCCAGCGCAGACTCACCTGTGATCTTACATGACGCCATCGTTTGCATCACTTCTGCATGGTCCACACGCATGTTTTGGCCTCGTAGAAAGGGGATTATGTCGTCACCGTTACTGTGATTCGATCTGGCTGACTGGGACGCCCCTTGTCCTGGTGCTTTGCGGTCGGCGTGACGAGCGCGCGCGCGCAGCTTCACCGCGGTGTCGATGCTCTCATCCATCACGCAGTAAAACGTGTGGTCAGAGTCCGCGCTGGTATCAACGGAGACGGCGCCGTTGGGGTCGGCACGTGTACAGAGAACGTGCTCCACACAATAAGCCCCTGGGTATGCCTGTGATACATCGACGACCAAACCTCGAATATTTTCATAAAAATGGTTCTCAGCGATGCCGTGGTAAGCAATGAAAAGTGAGTGATGGACAAGTCGCATGAACGCGCGGCTGCTACGTGTGCCCGCCACCCACGCTGCTTCCTTCCAGAATGAGCACTGGTCCACAATGACCGTCGTTGATGGCCGTGAGAGATACTCCACATTATCTGCCGCGGGAAACAATAGGCCATCTTCACTTACAACCTGCTGGGTAGCAGGGCCGAAGTACATCCCTTCGGCGTACTGCGAGACGCGGCATACCAGCTTGGCGAAGAATTGTTGCGGAATCATATTGAAGGTAAAGCGGCAGAAGGGGCCCTCAAGACATTTAGTAACACAGCTCACTACCGCAGCGGGTAGCGGCGTGCGGAAGGCGGCCGGCAGAAGAACAAAGCTCTCAAAGCGGATCTCACCAGGTGGCGTGGCTTCGAGAGGCCGGAAAACATCACCGGCGCTCTTTTCCTGAAAAGATGGGGAATACCGCAGTTTGAGACCTGGGACAATACAGTCACTGGCGTGCAGCACGTCGACCAGCTGCATCAGTCGTAGGAGCGACACCTGTTTCTCCCCAAGCACATCCGCGAATAGCACGCCGGCGACTTTTGTGGTGATAATGCCACACGGCAAGAGACCGTATGTATCTGCGGCAATAGCTCGTGCAAGGCTTCTCGGACGATTCTCACCCCATTGCCCTAGCCCATCTGGGTGTGCTGTAAGACTGGGGAGCTTCGGTGTATCGCCCCTCCCGACCACGGCGCCGAAATTCCAGCGCTCACTATCAGCTCGGTACGATCCGCAACACGCCAGTAAGGAGAGGACCCGGGATACCCAATCAACATCTAGAAGCAGCGGGGAATGTATTGTGCCGTGATGACAGCGATATTGAAGGATGCCCCAGTTAGTCAGCAGCTGTGTGTGCATCAGCAGGTCCGCCGTTGAGACAACATAGCGCCGATCCACGGAGGCTGCCAACTGCTCATACTCTGACGCTGTCAGGTGCCATTGACCTTGCGCAGAAAGACCCTGCAGCTTCTTTCCCAATGCTATGCATCGCAACGGGATCAGGCCATGGGGAAAGTCAAGATCATTTTTGCATCTCTGCACCGCATGATCGGTAAGCCAACTGAGAAGCTCCGGAAACGTGTGCATCTCGCGAAAGGTGGGGAAGAAAACGTGCCGACTCACGTTGTCCACCGCGAAACGTGCCACAATCGTTGGTCGCAACTCGGTGTGAGGTTGTAGCATTTCCAAAAAGCTTTGCATCTCTTGCTCCACATTCGCAAGGACCTGATAAACTTGCTGGTGGCTCAGCTTACACTGATCTAAATGAGTACCGACAAGCACCAGTGAGACATCACGATGGATGGATCGGCAGAGGATGCTCTCCAGAACATTGCGGAAGAGCTCCAGCGAAGCACTTGTGGCAAGAGAGAAGCACAACATGTAGGTGACCCTTCGGGCTGGCAGCTGATCGTGTAGGAAGGAAAAGCAATCGTTTCCACCCACGTCGAGTACCACCAACTTCATTCCCTCATTGTCATCCATGCGTATGACGGACTTGCGAATTCCCCAAGTAGGGTCCAGCTGCACGCTACGTCGAGTCAAGAAAGAAAACCACGTGTCCTGGAGTTGGAGGTTCTTCCGCAAGTATGTCTTGCCGGCGCCACTCGACCCGAGAAGGACAATGTTGTACAGCCCAACAAATCGGCGCTCCCCTGAAAAAGCAGACTGCCGTGCGGCATCCGCTGCGACCAACTTTCTCTTCGTGCGATGGTTTCCCTGTAATGATTCTGCCTCCATTGGTGCAACATCGGCCACGCCATCGTGTCCCACTACAGGCTGCATATCATCCGGCACACCGGTGGGTTGAAGCACACCTTCGCTGTCCTCGTGGGGGTTCATTTCAATGTTGGAGGGCCCAGTGATTTCTTGCTCAGTCGCAGCTTCCTGTGAGAACTGTGCAGTCGATGAGTTGACCTCAATGCGCGACAACACATGTGCCTCGCCACATAACGGCGCATGAGGGGTGCCCGGGCTCATCTCTGGCTCCATAAACTGCTTGTTGGATGAGGAACAAGCGCCAGAAAGCGGCGTAGCATCTCCTAGACTCGCGGTGGAGGGCCGCCCTGGACTTACGCGAATCGGTACACAGGGGACAATGTACTGAAACTGTAGTTCCCGGGCATGACCTAGCGAGAAGATATCACCACTCTTGAGCTCTGTAGCACCGTGGAGGGGTGCCTCGCTATCATTTAGGAAAATGTCACAGTGCTCGAGGGGTAGCAGCTCAATGGGGCCACTCGGCCGCCGGCGCAACGAACAGCGGCCCGACACGGGAAATCGTATCTGATCTGTTGGTATGTGAATGCTCCGCTCGCGTTGCTCGCCAATAAAACCGAACAGTGAGCTCGAGGAAATGCTTAAATCAATGGAATCGCTGCTCGTCGTCAGAATAATATCTTCATCCACATGTTGTTCATGCGAGATTGATGGGGAACTGGGAGTAGAGTGGGAGGGAAGCTCTCGTGTGTCAAGGTAAGTGGTTTCAGCCAACAAGTGTACCAATGTCATCCACTGCCCTGTACCACGGCGATGAAGAAGATACGGGGCCGTGCGTTCCGACTTATATGCCGCAAGAATGAATGCCGCCGAATGCGAAGGGTTGGTGGCTTCCCCAGCGCCTGTGAGGTGATTAATTTCCTCTTCCGCCAAACGCAAATTGCTGGCCAGAGCATCTACGCCATCCACCCCAGGGGATGTCACTGCCGATCGAAACGAGCTGCTGCTGATATCGCTGTCCACCATGAGTGATGAACTGGACGTCGTCAGCGAGAGAGAAGTAATGCCCCCTGCCGCACCCGTGCCCACGCCGCAAGTCACACAAGGGGCAGAAGCCGGTGCTTGCCCTGGTGCATCCTGGGAGGGAGCTGGGCCAATCTCCCCAGGTGTACTGCTCGAGCCTTCTTGCAAGAGGCGTATCTTCTCACGCAGAAGCGTCACCTCATCCTCCAGTTCACGGATTCTTTTATCCCCGGCTGTTTCATTCACAAACGCTCTCGTCACGATCGACTTCGCACGATCTGCGTAACGGAGTGTGCTCAGGGTTTCCTCACTATGTATTACCGCAGGGCTTAGCGTGGAGAGCATAAAGGTCTTGCTGTTACCACCAAGGGATTCCTTCAGTAGGTATGTCAGTGTTGAGTTACGATATGGAATATGTCTGCTCTTTCTGCCGGACTTGCTTGCCTCGGCTAGTGCGCTGATGACAAGCCCAAGTGTGGCCAATGATTGATTGATTTGAGCTCCTTCCTTCAGCGTGTCACCTACAGCGCCCGTTGACTTGGCTCGTTCGCTGCCAGCCAAATCCACGAGGTTAATCACCGCTCGCATCTCTGTCATGCTGGATGCGCCATCCTTGGTGGTACTCCTCCGCTTCTGCAGCAGGGTTATGGTAAAAATGGCATGAGAACGGCTTGAGCGATCGTTCATGTTGGTGCTCGCCGTGTGTCTCCGTGCATTACCCATCCGCATTAGCCCAAGAATCTCATTTACTGATGCCACCGAAACCCCTGCAAGGCCCTCCACATAGACTCCCAGAGCCGGGTGCTGACGCACCCTCAGATTCTCTGCACTCGGCTGCAGCAGGCAATGCACCTTTTCATGATAAATCTCAAAATAACTTGCTGTCGTACCAATCTCAAGCTCAGCAGGGAGCTCGTGGCGCTCGACAGACGTACGAATGGCGTTGTTAATGTCCTCCACATTTTGCTGCATGCGTCCATTGATCTCTTCGAACAGATCGACACAGAGCCGAGGCACCAGTCCAGGTTCCTGATCCATCTGTGCCCCTCCTCCAGGCCCCATCATACAGTAGCTCTTACCGCTACCCGTCTGCCCGTATGCAAAAATACATGTGTTGAAGCCACTGAAGCTCGCTGCCAGAACTGGCTTTCCCATGTCATCGTATACCCGCTCTTGAGTTACCTCAGGGCCGTACGCATGATCAAAGGAAAAGGGGTGGCTGTTCATCTGGAGAGCGTGCTGCTGCGAAGCGGGCAGTTTCTCCCACTCCGATGCCAGTCCGTTAGGAAAGAGGCTCAGCTCCTTCGTATTCCAAAAGTGTAGGCATGCCCCGTACTTGTTCTCCCGCTCCGCCGCGCTTAGCGGACGTGCACGCACGCACACTGTGATGCGGCCTTCCTCAAACTCCTGGCCCTTCGCAGCGGATGCGCTCCCGCGGGTGGACATCGGAAGGAAAGTACGTGCAGGACTAGACGATGGCTAAGTAAAAGGCAACTGCAGCATCAAAAAAAAAAAAGAGATCGCATACAGGCTTATCGAGGTGTGCGTATATAGGCAGCGCTCGGAGTTCCTGTTGGATAATCGGCAAGGCAACTTCACAACTGTCTATATATATATATGTATATGTATGCGCTTGCCTACCAACGAAGATGGAGTATAGGAGGCCTTCCAGTACCTTACCCTTGTGCTCGGGAAAAGCGACGCCACCGTGAAAGACGAGTGATAGTAGGGGTGAGTGCCATCATCATGATGACATCAATGCATGATAGCGAGTACACTCATAAACAGTGCGTCTGTAACAGAACAAAAGGCACGATGACCCCCCCCCCCACACACCCCATGACGATCATGCGTACTGAAAACAAAGGAAACGTACATCACGTGGTACGCTGCACCTCTCTCTCTCTCTCTCTTGGTATCCCCACACTGAGCCACTGCTTCATTGTCCCTCACCCAGGACACCTTTTTTGCGTACTCGTCGATTCCCATTGCTCATTAAATCTCTCTCTCTCTCCCTCCCCTCTTCTGAAAAATAATAATAAAACGCTCACATTGTAATAGTTAACTCCACCGAGGAAAGACGGTCAACGAGAAGAACAAAGAAAGAAAAATAGAACACGTACCCATTTTTGCCGGATGAACACACTTTGTCTTGTAAGAAACACTCGTTTCTCTTCTACAATCTCAGCCGAACTACAAGCTGAATACGCGATACACCTGGCGCACATTGAAGGAAACGACAAAAAATCTCCACCCATGAAAAGATTCATTGTATGCGGGAAACAGCCACACATCCGTACAACACAGTTCCCAAGAAAACGAAATAAAGAGAAACATAAACTCAAGCATCAAAAAATAATGTTATATAATTGCAGCCACTCCTGAGCAAGCGGACCGTGATGGTACGCTACCCAAACCGGTAACGTGCTGCAAAACGGTGGGAACACATGGTCACACAACATCCACAGATGATCTTCCGTAAGCAGTGGGCGGAACAGCAGACATGCTAGTCCTCATTTCGTAAGTAGCGCCGCTCGAGGTGCTCGCGAAAATACTTGGGGTTCAGTCGTTCACCGGTGGCCTTCACCATCAGCTCCTCCGTCTCGTACAGGCATCCGTTATCCCAAATCTTCTCCTTCTGCTTCGCAAAGATAGGCCCAAGCTCACCTGTGCTGAGGCACTTGGCAACCACGTCCTCGCCAAGCTCACGCTTGATCGTCGCCATCAGCTGAGCTGCAAACATTGCCCCCAGTGAGTATGTCGGGAAGTACCCGAACGACCCACCA
>JAIZPF010000063.1:0-12319 GCA_020509355.1 Blechomonas ayalai | reverse complement strand
CGCCAAGCTCACGCTTGATCGTCGCCATCAGCTGAGCTGCAAACATTGACCCAAGTGAGTATGTTGGGAAGTACCCGAACAATCCAATGGACCAGTGGATATCCTGCAAACAACCCATCTTGTCGTTACCAAGCGTCTCCAGGCCAAGGTACTCCTTCATCTTGTCGTTCCACACGCGGGGAAGGTCCTCTGCCTCCATCCTGCCTTCCAGCAGGTCGCGCTCGATTTCGTACCGGAGGATGACGTGGAGGGGGTAGCTCACTTCATCGGCAAAGACGCGAATATAACCGGGCTCCACACGCTGCAGGTATGCCTTCATATTTTCTTCCGTGAAGGCCTCATGATGACCGAAGTGCTTCACCAACTGTGGGGTGAGATATTTCAAAAAGGCAGCAGAGTGACCGATTTGAAATTCAGCGAAGAGCGACTGACTCTCATGCACGCCAAGAGACCGAGCGTTGCACACGGGCTGGGACAGCATGTCTCTTGGACCGCAGTTCTGCTCATACTTTGCGTGGCCCGTCTCGTGGATGGTACCGTAAAGAGCCACGTCCAGCACGTCCTCTGGAAAGTTTGTAGTGATTCGTGTGTCTTCCTTCGTCATACCTGTAAACGGATGTGTGCTCACATCGAGCCTGCCAGCCTCAAAGTCAAATTGCCATGTCTGCATTATTGCACGTGACAGCGCCTCTTGTTGTGATCGCGGGAACGGCCCCTGCGGCACCACGACGGAGGCTTCAACAGCTTTCTGTTTCGCCAAAATGTCTTTAAGGAGCTTAGGGAGCCAAGACTTGACATCTTTGAAGATCGCGTCCAGCGTATCGAGGGAAAAGCCCGGCTCATAAACATCTAAGAGTGCCTCGTATGGCGCCTTCCCTGAATCCCCTGCACGGTACTTGCCCTCCTCACGTGCCAGGCGGACGAGTTCCTTGAGATCCGGTAAGAAAATCGAAAAATCGTTTTCCTCCCGGCTCTTCTCCCAAGACTTGTGGGCTCTGGTGGTCAGCTTGACCTTCTTCTGCACAAAGTCATTGGGGAGGACGTTCACCATGCGCCACGCACGCGTGATCTCGCGAAGATTGGCTTGCTGCACACTGGAGAGGTCGGCCGCCGCGGCTGTCGCCATCTGAATGTTCTCCTTGACCTCTTTGCTAGTGATCAAATCCACATGGAGCTGGGTAAGCTGGCCCAGTGCCTCACCGCGCGCATCAGAGCCCTTGGGGGGCATATTCACCTGCATATCCCAATTCCCCAAACTAAGAAGATGCTCATAGTTGTAAAGTTTGGTGAATAGCGCTTCTAGTTGCTGATACGCTTGCATGCTGCACGAAAAATAAATTCGATGCCAGTGTACTGTCGGAGAGGCTTTCCACAATCATCAAAAAAAGATTCCCAGTTCGGAAAGAGCGGGAGAAGAATGGAGGAACGAAAATCAGCAGCCATTATTACTTGCAGTTCCTTGAAAACGCCTCACACGCCAACACAGCTAGCCAATTGGGTGCTGGGCGCGTGGGTTTTTGTAACCCTCAGACGCTCCCACACGGACGCGGCCCAAAGGAAGGCGAAGGGTACACTCGTAGCCAACGGAGCTTCCACCCCACCCCCTCCTCCAGTGATACTTTAGTACTGTTACTTGAGTTATCATTAGCTCGGTACGAACGGCAGAGACCGGCTCCCTCGTTCCCCGTGTAGCGGGCGACCACTCTGCCCCCATCAGAAGTGCATTATCCCTCCTGCGCCATGCGCTTCACCCGCACACATCTGCCTCCACACACATACCTGAAAAAGCACAGCGTGCGTCGAAAAACCTACCGAGTCTGTGGCCTACCCTTTGGGCTACGCGCTGCCTTGGCCTTCTCGCCTTTCAGGTGTTTGGTTGTGACGACCTCAAAGCGATGAAGTGCCTGACGCGCATTGCGGCGGTTCATATAGCGCCTATTAAGCGGCACGTAGGCGTACGGCTCAATATTACCACGTTTCACATCGCCCTCGCCCTTCCCTACGAACTCATCGCCCTTTCGAATGTCCTCCTCTACCCGCTGTCGCTTTAGCGTCAGGCGCTCAGCCTTTTGTGCCTGTTGTCTGCTTATCTGCTGGGCGCTGGGACCAACCACACGTTGACCTCGACGATCACCGTACGCAGCGGCCGCTTTGTGCACTGCTGCCTCCGACGCATGGTGGCCATACCGCAGGACGAGCTCCTCATTTTCAAAGTCCTCTGCCTCAGGACGTGACCGCTTCCCAGCCCGGGCAATGTCGTTGATGGTGTCTGCATTAGCAAGGCCATTGTGCCGCCGTAGGAGTTTGTCCGCCAAGTTCTGTCGCCGGGCGCGGTCGAGCTCCTTCGTATATTCCTCCCGACTGATAATGCGAAGTTTGCCATCCTTGAAGTCAAGATGCATATCGCCATGGCCATCATCATCGTCGTCTTCCACTCCAGCAAACCCTGGGATGACCGGCGCGGTATGGCGAGAGACAAAGCTTGTAAGCGCGCCAGCCTGAAGGAGGTCTTCCTCCGCTGATCCCTCGCCAGCCCGCATAGCCGCACCAAGGAACAGCTTGTCAAACGCGTTTTGTTGATGCTCTTTGCGCCTTGCCAGTTCCTTCTCCGTTTTCTTCATCTCTCTTTGCAGCATCTTGTTCGTGTAGCGGAGGAAATTCTTCGACCCGAGGGGAAATATCGGGTCGATGCGGGAGTACGTGAAGCGTTTAATGCACTTCCCCAACAACACACGCATCTGCATACGGACGCTACTCGATACCCGTGGCTGTGAGGTAGTTAGGGCAATAGCGAGCAATAGCTTTGGTAGTGACAGTTCGACGGCGGCAGCCATCGGGCGGCTACGCTTCGCCAGTTTCAGTGCCATCCGGGCGAATATAGAGGCAGCCATGCGAACCTCAAGCATGCTGGATTCCATCAGCTGAAATCCAAGGGCCACGGCGGCGTGAAGGTCGTGCTCAGGAAGCTGGTCATGGGTAAGGTAGATAAGCTTCGCCATGCACACTACGGAGCTCGCAATCATCTGGCATGTTTTGCCTGACAAACCAGCAAGCACTAGATGGAGAAGTGCATTGGTGGGGGCACCAGCAGCCGTCATATAGCGCTGCATCTTTTCGAGTACGTCCATGGTCATCGCACGCGTTTCGCTTGAGCGTTCTCGGGAGAAGATCACCACCTCGCCCACCATGGATCGGATGGTCTGGACCACCTCGTCTGGGTGATACATCTTGCATGCATCCAGCGCCCAGGAGAGGCAACGGATTCGCATCTTCATCCCTGATATGGTGACATTCTGACGGCCAACAGAGAGGAGACCTGCAATACGAGGAAATAAGGGGAAAATATCCTTTATTCTGTACTCGAACATGGAGTGCAGGAGTTTGTACGCCTTCTTCTGTAGCAAGCGGGACTCGGGGGCTGGATCCATCAGCACGGGCTCGATCACGCTCTCAAAAAGTGCCACGACGTGATCAGTGGGCAACTGGGTCACCACAGCGCAAGCGATATCGAGCATCATACGACGTTTGGAGGAAAGGGGCACGTTGCCAGGCTTAGTGCGACTCGCAGCCGACCCGAACTCCTCGTCGCCCTCCGCCCTGGCCTCGGCTTGCGCTGCGATGGTGGAGCCGACCTGTAGGATACCATCAAGGATTGTGCTCATCACATTAGGGCTACACACCTTTGAAAAGCTCTGTATAGCGAGCAGAACAGCGGTGGAGTCGTGAGAGCTAAATGTGTTGCACAGCTTGGGCATGATGTTGGCACTGTACTTGGCGAACACCGTTTCGCACACCGATTTGGCGTAAGCGGGGGTGATGTTGTGATAGATGTTCGGATTCCATCCAGGATCATTCATGGATAAGAAGAAGTCATCCTCCTCCAGGGCGTTCTTGCGGACCACCCACTTTGAATGTACTCCATCGCGTCGGTGCGTGTTCGTCTCCCGAAGATCGTCCGCTAGCTTTTCCTCCGTTGCTGGGTCCACCTTACCAGCACCATGCTCATCGTCACCGTCGGAGTGCACCCCTTGCGACAGTGCGTAGTACCCATCGCACAGCACGTGAATCGCCGTGGCACTCGTATCCACGAATGCCGGATTGCTCATCAACCCCACCAGTTGCTGTGCCAAGCTCCGAAATGAATCGACCGTTACCTCTGTTGGATAGTGGCAAAACCCAACTGCCACGCGCCAGTACTGCAGTACAAGGGCGGTCCAGCGCGTAAACTCCTCCGATCGTTGGGCCTTCTCCGCCTCCACCGCCATTCTACTGCAGAACTGAATGAGGGGGAAAAACTCATTCGTAAAGTACGGTAAGGAGTCGTGGGCGGCAATCCGGCGGAGCACACCAAGAATGTAGCTTGTGGCCCACAGGTCCTCACCCTTCTCGCCACGCATTTCCGCATCGTATGCCTCGCGTGGGTTAAAGGGAATAATGTCAGAGAACTCGCGCACCGTCATACCCTTCCCCACCGACACCATAACACGCTCGACTTTGCCATTCAGCTTGGAGTCATCCATCACGCGCAGCTTGTTCAGCACCTTGAGCAGAAATACCACAGAAGGAAAACGCGTCGTAAAGGCGAGCGTGTTGCCCGCCAGCCGTTTCACGTAGCTGAGACGCCCAAATAGTGCCTCCAGCACCTCCAGCGCCATTCCCCAGTAGCTCTGGCATACCGGCTTGAGCAGTGAGAGAAGCTGGTCGGATAGCAGCTCATCCAACAGTTGGCGTCCCTCACGTGACTCCACAATGTACGGGGAGAGCGACCGCTCAAAGAGCTGTGTCATCTCCGCCATCGACGCGCTGACGACTTCAAGGGGCGCATCAACGGCGTTACCGACGCACAGTGAAATAAACAGCGGCACCGCTTCAACATAAAAGCGCTGTGATGGGCTTAGCGGATAAAGACCGGTGTGGGGATCCTTCACAGGGGTTTCCTCTGTTTCGCTCGTACGGCACAGCGCCGCCTGTTCGAGCAGCTTGCGGAACGTTGAGAGATACGCCTTCATGGGGCCCTTCTGTAGTTTACTCGGTTCTAGACGCTGGAAACTTCGCACCACATCAATGGAGGGGTTTTCCAGAGATAGAAGAAGCCTCTGGGCGAGCATCATCGCCTTATCCGTAATCAAGTTATTGGTAGCGGCGTTCTCCGCAATAAGTTGCTCGCAGAGCGAAAATACTGGGGTCAACTGATGATGCAGAAGGCCTTGAGAAAGTCGTGGCACACAGGCCGATATGATCGTCAGCATATAGGGGATCTTGTGTCTATCAGGGGTCTTGGACAATGCTGTGTAGGCGCCCATGAAGAGCGAAACAGGTGTGACAGGCTCACCCAGAGCCTCTATCGCGGCCACAAGCCCATCCTGGACAACCTGTAGCGTAGCGCGATCGAACACCTTGTTGGTTTTCTTATGGTGAGCCTTTTGCAGAGACGCCAACTTCAACTGCTTCTCCACGGCTCGCGCCGCCTCCACTTTTTCTTGTTTCTGTGTCCACGCCAGACGTCGGGCCTCGACAATCTCCTTACGACTGCGGTTAGCCCCCTTGTCGCGGCGCCGGAATGCGAGAGGCTTACGGCCTCCAGTGCTGTCTCGGACCGTCATGGGCTACACGTTTCCTCAGAGGTGTGCTCCCCGGCGGAGTGCGTTTCCACGAAGATCCCCAACGGCACACGCGCCACAGGCAAAGGATACCCCTTGGCTGCAAAATTAGTGCGTAAAGCACGCCTGGTTGCAAAGAGACGACTGAACACAACTAAAACCAAATAGGGGGCCGCGGTCAGTCTCTACACGTATCATTCCAAACGTCGTAACAAGAGCAACAGAAGAAGCGTGGTACAGGAGTGGGCAGAGCATGAATTCACCACATCAAGTATTCCGTCCCTGAATACCCGGACAGTTTAATCATCTATTGGCCATTGCAGAAGCGAAACATTTTCTGATCCTCCTGGCAGTGAAGTACACAGGGGCCTGGTGGGAAGTGTCATTCCACAGTCCACCTATTGATTTCTCTGCCCACAGAACGGTTGTTACTGCCCCACGACAGACCAGCGATCTCCTTACCTGCTGAACTCATGGTTGACCGTACCCTCTTCTCCCAAAATGATAACAAGCAAAACGAGCATCAGTACAAGACTACCCCCCTCCTCTCCCATCATACACATACACGAGCACAAAACAGTAGGGGGAAGACAGGAAGTCAAGAGCGGCCATGCAGCTATGTTACTGCTGTATTTACCAGACACCCCACCGCACTGAAGGTGGAGCAAATGAAGGTAGTTGGTCGTGCAAGCCAACAAAAAAATATTTGCTGGGCGGTAATGACCCCGGGGTAAAGGAAACGCTCACTCCGAGTGAGCACTGCGCTTCAAATATTCGACCTCAGGCAGTCACCCTCGAGCAGAATAATACCCTCTTCGCTTTTGGTAATTCGGTCAACTAGGTAAGACACATGCTCCGCCAAGCCTTCCCCAGCGTACGAAACAAGCGGAGAGATCTCCACAAGGTACTTGCCCGACCGAAGACGGGCGAGGGCTGTCTTCACCAGCGGCGAGGCAGCGACCAACCCCTCAAGAATGTCCACAACCCAGCGGGTGTGCAGTGCCAGCAGCATCTTCGCCGCTGAAGAGGGGGTGTCAGCTGCAGCACCCTCAGCGTTCTTGATCGGTGCAAACTCCTCACTGCGGTCCACCTGCATAATACGGAAAGGGCTAGCTTCGCCAACAGCGCGCGGGCACTCGTTGCAGTAGCGGAAAAAGTCGAAGATAAATGCCTCCAACTTGACACCAGTGACGGGGCCATCTCTTGTCATGATAGATTTGATTGCGGCATGGTATGATGTAGAGTTCTTGATACGCTCCGCGACAAGTGCCAGGAACTCGACGCTGCATGTGTGGCACGCAATGTTGCCACATGTGTAGCGCAGTTGGCCAGTTTGACTGTCCACCTCGTGGGACCGCTCAGCACCCAGCTCAGTATATTCCACACACGTCCACTGACCATCGACTTGGGCAAACACGCCAACCTTTTCGTCGGCGGAGACCTTCGGGGACGTCTTGACAACCACGTGCGCCTTTTCCGATATGGCATAACCAAAGAAAAGAGGGTCGGCAACTCGTGCCAAGAGATTGTCCACACTGAAGATTTGAACGTAGCGCACACCCTGTCGGCGGAGGGTATCAAGAAGACTCTCCGAGTCGCCCTCAGACACGCGCGCTAAGCTCTGGTAGACGCCCCCATTGCCGCCAGGCGCCATGCACATAGAGGAATCACTGCTCATTAATATCTTACCTGTGTGCTGGTCGTAACAGGGAAGTGAGCTTTGAGTAAAAAAGTGTATCTGGCCAAGATCCAAGCCAAAGTATCCCGAGCGTTTGAAAAAGTCGGTGGTTGCGTCGTGATTCTGAGTGGATGTCATGATCAACAGCTGTATACGCCCGCACGACGTACCGCCTGAATCCGGAAAAGCTTCCACTGCCAACTGCTCGACGCGGCGTACCTTCTCGGCGTGCAGCTGAAATAGCGACTTATTCTCTCGCAGACCCTCACAGTGGATGAGACCTTTGGGTACCGACACGCCAAGACGTGTGCCACTGCCACCGGCAAGAAGAAGCACCGCGGTTTGACCGTCGGACACCGCCCTAAGGCCAATCCGCTGCAAGTGCGGCACGACTGTAGGGTCTTTTGTATGTGTGGACTTTACATCAAACAGATGGGAAGGTCTTGGGGGCTCCAAATTGCTGAACGAATCGCTCCCACCGCCGCTTTCCAGTTTTCTGAGACTTTCAGCGAGTATCGTGTTCAAGTGAGAAAAGTCTAGCCCAAACGTGATCTCCCGAGCAAGTGCCGCCTGTTCCTCAGGAGTGAGGTAATCATAGCGGTCAAGTACGTGTTGCTGGTGACTTTCTGCCAGTAGCGCAAGAAGACTATCCTTGTCCATCATATCGTCCCACGAAGTAGCACAAAGTCTTGTAGATCTTCCCTCCTCCTGCAAAGGGGAGCTCTCTTCAACAGGGTGATCATCATAGCAGTAAGAAGCGCGAAGGGGCGGAAAAAAGCGGGCATCACACATCTGTTATGCTAGCACACGGCCCCATCGCACCGCAAAGTACTTACGGCAGCTATTTCAGCATTTGCACGGAGGCCCCTACCCACTGTCAGTAAGTACTTACCACGAAACCTCCAGACACTCCCGCATGTGATGGCATCATGAAGGTAAACGACCACCGCGGCCCCTCCCCCAACGGCCTCCCCCGTCGTCTCACCAATCCCATTCGTGCTCGGGAGGGGCTCGCAGGCTGAGCTTAGACAGTGGCTGGTGGCGCCATCCAGCGTGCATAGTCGTCCATTCTAGCATCCGTCGGGAAGCCGCTTTCGTCGAGGGCTCGAGATTCGAACGGCTTCCACTGTCCAAGAATGCTTGCCATGAGCAGCACATCATCCTTGTGTGGGGAATCTCCACCCGCTGCATTCCGTGACTCCAGCATTGCGCGCCACTCCTGATGGACAAAGCTATCAAGTAGAGCAGCGGCCACCAGCACTTTCTGTCGATTGATGCGCCTAATGTCTTCCTTGTGGTACTCCAGAGCCATGCGGTATAAAGCACGGCCGAGCTGAAATACGAGTCGTTCCAGCTGCTTTGCCTTCGTCATGCTTGGGCCGCCTTGAACCTCGTCCGCAGTCGCCATGCTTGGCAGGCCAACGTGGGCGAGGAAGGATATATGCTGATCCTTCATAATAAGCGCAACAAAGTGCGGCAGCGTAGGGATGTATGTGGGAAGAGTGTTATTTTGCTCCGTCAGTCGCTGCTGGGTGTTATTGCACCTCACATCTTCATATCCAGCCCGATAGATATCTTCCGCTGCATGGTCATACATTTTCAGAGCCGCGATAGCCTGCCTACTAAGCCGGTCCCGCTCCTCGGCTCGCACAGCGCGGGGATTAAGGTAACTCCAGTCAGAGTAAGAGGTAAAACCGGAGAGATGCTCATCCGTGCTGGTGGAATGCAGCGCCTTTTGAAACCCGACAATGTCCTCCCGGTGGTGACGTTGCTGGAGACGCTGCAGGTCGTGCGCTCGGCTGTCCAAAGCAGCACTGAGATTTCGAGGAATGTGAACCAGTAGATGGCCGCGCTTCTCCGCAATGAGGTTAGCCAGGGAGATGCCAGACATCTCGCGACGGCCACCGCCCTGGTTACCTCGCCGGCTCTGAGTGCTGTCCTCCAAGTGATCTTGCCCCTCTGCAGCATAAGGGCGCGTCAGAAAGGCGTGTGCTTTTGGAAACTTAATGAACGGGTTTTCCGAGACGATAAGGTTCAGTTCCCCAAATACTAGTACTGTCAAGAGGGGAAAGTTCTCCTCGCAACGCCACAATGCCTGAATCGGGGGATACGACGAAGGTACTTGAATGGACGGAGCTGGCAGTGCCGCTTGCTGTGTCGCCTCCTCTCCCACTGCACCACCTTCGACCTGCTGCGCTGACTTTTTCAGTTCGTCGAACATGGCTTTCCGTACTTCCTGATCATCCTTGGGCGGAGGATTAGAGAAAAGAAGATCTGCGGCTGCCGGATCACGATGGCAGCGCAACACTACATGGCCCTCCACTGCATTATCGATGCAGTACCGCTTGACAAGATATAAAAAGTAGTGGTAGTTGTTCTGGGAAGGACACCTCTTTGCCAGTTGACTGGAGGTGCCTGGACTACTGGCGGAGGAATCAGGCACTTCGGCGAATACGGTGTCATCGACGCACTGCAGGATGTACTTGAAAGACGCCGGATAGGAGAGGCGACGCTCGGTCAGAATCGCACGGTACAGAAGAGCTTTATCCCATATTTCTATCGGATCCAGTGCCCGGTCCAAAACAAACTGCTTGAACAGCTCGACGACATGCACCCTGGCGGCTCTGTCAATGTGAATCGTGGGGAACTGCGGTTGCCGCTCGAAGAGGTCCAGCAACCCTTGTTGCCTTGCAGTATCGTCCAGCGTCTTCTGCGCCACGGCTCGCTTTGCCTCACCTGAGAGACGACGCAGGGAGTGAGCGGGGCGCAGAAAGTGCCCTGGCGGGGGAGCCCCTGGCAGGCGCGTTGTATCTTGATCGGACTCGCTAAGTAGCGAGGCGCTAAACTTCTTCCTTGCCTTCGTCCGGAGCTCCGCGTAACGAACCTTTGACTTGTAGGCGCGATACAGCCAGTCAAGGTAATCTGGCGAGTAGCCGACGCGCAGCGGTCCAGGATTAGTAATGAGTCTCTCAAAATCTGTCTCATCCTTCGCCCGTACGTTACGTTCAATACCCACATCAAAATTGTGAATCGGGTTATACTGTCCACGTGATGTGATCCCACGCCTCTGCGGGAACCCGCACCCGGAGAGAGGGGCAGGAAGTCTGGCGAGATGGATCTCACACAGCCCCCGACGCAGCATTGATGTGGGGAAACAGCAGCGTTGCGTATACGACAGACGAAAAAAAGACTTTAACTCACCGCTCAGCGACTTAATCCTTGGCAAACAAGGCACTCCGTGGATACGGAATGGCAAGCCAACACCCTTTCTTTTTTTGCAGCTACTTCATACACATGATAATAGTCAGTTGTTTGAAGATGCGCAAAGGTGCAGAAATGAAATAGAGAAAGATCCTTCAAGCGTAACTTGATGCAGCTACTTTACCCCCCCCCCCACACACACACACGACCACCGAAAACGGAGATGCCAAGTGTGTACCCGGGACGGCCCTCTTCCTCTTTGGCACTGCGGCTAGTGCCTATTGTTGTCTCGCGTCACCCGAGAAGGGATCACATCATACCACCCTTATCACGGACATACCTTCGGATTTGTCTATCATTACATCGGATCACATCACAAGCTCCGCCTGTTCTTCAGGTGTCAAAGAATGTTTGGAGAGGAGCGGCGGCTACACAAAAGGGAGGCTTCACAACTGGGTGGAGTACCCCCCCCTCCTCCTCCACACCCATCACGCATCATCGAATACTGCACCCATCTCTCGACCATTCGGAGACTCACTAGCTACCTTATGTGTCATCTAAATTTCAAAAGGCACATCGCGGTTAATGGTGCCGTCGCCTATGTATACCGTGCCATATTTTCCCGATTCCGGCACGTGATAAAAGATGGAACCGACGAAACGGGCATTGCGACCTACAACAAGGTCACGCATAGAGTCGTAGCGGAGACGCCACAAGCCTGTTGGGATGTCATCCGTCAGAGGATCAAACACGGCATCCAAGCTGGGGTTCTCCGTCAGTTTCTCTAATGCTGAGCGCTCCAGCAGCACATTCTGATTCATCGCCAGGAGTTTCCTGTAAGGATTTGCGGCGCGGATGTGATAGTAATTGCGCAGTGTCAGTGCCCCTTCCTTGGTGCGCGGAAGCCCGGTGAAGGCTGGATTCCGTTTCACCTCTGCCTGTAGAGTGCCGATGCGCTCTTCCTTATAGTAGGCACCTCGGGGAGCTACACGGCACTGGTAATCGTGTTCTTCTACGAAAAGGGCTAGACGGACGGACTCCTTGTAGCTAGTCACCTCATTTGTGACGTCATCGACGATGCGGTATTCGTACGCAGGGTCACCAACAAACATGCCACGCACTTTAAGCACCAACGCCTGCTTCAGTTCCTGTCGCTCCACGGGATCGCTGCTGGCGTTGGGTAGGCCACTAAGCAGCGACGAGCTCGTCCCTAGCAGGGTAAAGGTAAGGCCACCATCTACGGTGTAATAGATCTCTGGTTCCGCCACAAAGTCATCGTCAAAGGCCTCCACGATGATGTAATCCGCCTTGTAACCAAAGATCTTTCCCCAAACAACCAGGTTACGGCGCTTCGTCGTAGACGCCAACAAGGGCAAAGATGTGGCCAGTGCGACGCGTTCATTGGGGGAGAAGACGTGGCCGGTAGGGTCGGTATAATTAAAAACCTCCACACACGCCATTACCACTGCTCCAGTTTCTTTGTGCTTGTGGGGAGGGAAGGGAGGTAACTTCGAAATCAGGAGGATTGGATAACCTCTGTCGAGCAGTAACGCTCGTCGGTGGATCCATGAGGAAAGCAAGAGGGGAAGGTAGTTCAGTTCCACGCATTCAATGGCACCGGCAACGCTTGCTTTGAGCAGTGGAACGCTCTTCGTTGACGAGTGGCATCGCATATGATAATCAAAGAAAGCGCATAAAGGTTCTCCGTTTCCAATCCGGAAGAACAGAAAGGATCAGAACACAAAAATCTTTCAGCGCACGAATATCCCCGAGCTTGTTTTGTGCTCGAAGCGAACACAATCAACTACACCCTCCCACTACACCTCAACTCAGCTATTTT
>JAIZPF010000062.1:58995-78683 GCA_020509355.1 Blechomonas ayalai | reverse complement strand
TGTGTGTGTGAGTGAGTGAGTGTGAGTGTGCCGGCACTGTTTGCGACACAAAGAGGTGCTTCTTCTTTTTTTTTTCTGTTGCTGGCCCCCAGCTCTCGTCCCCTCCACCTAACGCATCCTCGTGCTCCAATGACTGTTTCTCTGCATCGTGGACGTGGACTTTCTTTTTGTATCACTTGACGCTTTTCTTGGTTATCTTGCTTTAGTGGCTCCTTCTGCTCCAGCTGCACCGGGGGGGCTGTGGGTGGTACGTCGAGGGAATGCCCGCCAAAAGTCTGGCAAAGACGATTCCACCAGAGGAGGTTATAGAAGGAAAGAAACAGCAGATTGAGCAACTCAAGGCGCAGTGTGCATCGGTCGAGCGAATGTTGGCGATCAGTACTGATCAACTGAAACGAGTTGCGGAGGAGTGCAAAGGCTTGAGGCGACAGACCGCCCTGACCCAGTACGAGTGCGAGGCGATGGTGCAGATGACCGCTGACAATGTCCTTGCCATGAAGAACATGGCGAAGCCCAATCAGGACCATCTTCGTCAGCGCAGCGAAACCCTGCAACGGAGCGTAGCAGAGGCAGCGAAAGAAAATGAGAAGCTTCGGGGAAAGCTGGAAAAGACCCAGCATGACATGGAGGCGGAGCTTCAGCTGTGGGTAGACAACGTGGATGACATTCAGCACCAGATTGATGAAAAAGCGTTGTTGTTTGGTTTGCAACTGAAGCAAACGCTTGAGCGGGCGCAGTAACAACGCCCATGACTGGCAATGTACATTACGGGGGAGACACATGCGTCTCACATGATGTGTGGCTCGCTCTCTAGGAATGCACACATCGGGCATTCATCGCAACGGGCGGCGAGGGGGGTGAACGAAATACTAGCGCACTAGAGGGACTAGCAGAGTGACCAATGCAAGGTATGAGTGCCCCCCCTTTTTTTATGGTGGTGGTGGGGGGAATGGCTCATGGGGGTGTTGTAGCGTGGCGCACAAGCGACATGGGGATCACTGACACGTCATGTATTCTCTGCCCCGCTTTTTTCCTTCTGTCCTTTTACAAATGCCGCTCTGCCATGCGGAGAAGCATTCGTTTGGAGTTCCCAACAAAAAGAAAGGGAAGCAAGAGTTTGAGCGCTGCCGCTCACGTGTCATGCAGCAGTGCTGTTTGTCGCATCACATCTGATTTTTGGGCCTTTCGTAACAACAGTCGGTGGCTATCAGTGTACAGGGCAATGTCACAAGTCTTTGATGCTGCGTTGCTTCAGAAATACAATGGTGCAGGAGGCGAAAAGATCTATATCTCTGTGATGGGAAAGGTCTATGACTGTACCAGTGCGGCGGACTTTTACGGTCCCGGCACAACTTACGCGGTGTTTGCTGGGAAAGAAGTAACACGCTGCCTGGCAAAGCTCTTGATCAGCGATGAAGAGGCCAACGCAGGATGGGATAACTTATCAGAGGAGCATCTCGAATCGTTGGCAGAGTGGGTGGAGAAGTATGAGGCAAAATATCCAGTGGTTGGGGTATACCGTGCTGACGCTGAATTCACCTCACGGGGGCTGCAGCTGGAGCCGTAGCGCCTCATTAGTGGGGGGCATGGTACCGGATAGGGCCATTTACTTATTCATCATGCCTTGAGTTGCTACGGTAGGGCTGTCTGGGAGGCTCGTGTGTAGCGAGTGCTCATGAAAACTCGGCAATCTGGCGGTGTGCCATGGTCAACAGCAACTTCTGTACTCCCAATTGCCCTTGATGGGCAGGATGCAGTTCCCTAGAGATTTCATATCATGCCTCCACGTTGTACGTGGACCATACATATCTGTGCGTGTGTGCTTCTTGTGAGGAAACCGCTGCTGCTTTTCGTTGCTGCTATCCTGTTCTCCTTTGTACATCTTCCTGAGATAGGGTCGACGTTGGCGCAGTTCGCTTCACCACTCGGGCGTGGCGAGGGTGAAATTGCTGCTAGTGAGGGTGGTATACGGCGTGTCTCTCATTAGCTTTCCACGGACGTGCTGCCGATGGCCCAGGTCGTCGAGGACCGCACAAGTGAGTTTCTCCTCCAACACGAGAGGGATGTCGCACTGCCCGACCTGGCGTCTCTACAGCAGAGGCTTATTCCAACTTCTTCCTGGAGGGAAGCGTGGGACGATGAGCAGTCGACCCTCCGCCAGAAGGTATGGGGGCTGAAGATGGCGCTCGACCATGTTGACACGGAGGTGTACCGCCGAGTGCGCGATGAGGTCTTCCCTCTCTCCATCGGTGGCGCCCACCGGACGAACATGTTCTCTAACCGTGCTGGCTACAAGCTGCTTGAGGCGATGGAGGCAGCTGGCGTGTGGCTGCAGCTACAGGGCGTGGCAGAGACCGTCGGCCCTGGCCGCCGTCATCCACAGGTGGCCTTCGCCGATGTATGCGGCGGGCCAGGTGCCTTCTCCCAAGCGCTGCTTGCCGCATGCCGCAAACACAAGCTGCGCATGCACGGCTTTGGCATGACGCTTGGCACAGCGGGGAAGCTGCTGGACTGGTACCCGCAGCTATCGGGAAAGCACTTCACCGCCACGTATGGCTTGGATGGCACTGGCGACCTGTATCAGCTTGCCAATGTAGTTGCCCTGCAGTCCATCACTCAGCCCTCCAACTTACTTCTGGTGGTGGCGGATGGCGGCTTCACCGTTGACTTTGCCGTCGCCAATTACCAGGAGACGATCTGCGCCCGTATCGTGTATTGCCAGTGGGTAAGTGCGCTTAAACTCCTACGGCATGGTGGCTGCACGGTATTGAAACTCTTCGACACGTTTTCGCCCCTTACGCGGTCCTTGCTGTACCTGTCCACGTTTCTCTATGACACGGTGCACGTGGTGAAGCCAAAGCACAGTCGGGTCGTGAATAGCGAGCGGTATCTCGTTTGCCGAGGATTTGTAGGTCTCCCCCATCCGAGCTGGATGCAATATCTGGAGCACATATATGAGAAGGGCTTTGCCGAGGCGGATGGGGTGCCGGAGATCCTTCCGCCAGGGTGGGTGGAGGCGGATGGTACCTTTATGACCGATCTGCGAGAGATGAATGAGCGCATTGCCGTCAACCAGTGTACCGCGCTGCAGATGATATTAACGGCTGTGGCGTCTAAAGCGTGCAAGGCAACGGCAACGGGAGCCGAGCCGGAGGGACCTGCATTGGATGAGGAGGGGTAGTCCTCATGCCGTTAGCGAGATAAGGGAGGCCGGTGGATGACTGGTGGTGCCTTGTTAAATATCGACCGGATAGGCCAGTGTGCTTCTCTGTGATGAGGTATATCGTGGCTGCTGCTGCTTTTTGTCTTGTTGTCTTGTTGTTGCTGCTGAGCGCTTGCGTACTGATGGCTTTTCGTTTTGCTTCGTTTACAAACACCGCTAGTGGACTAGAACTTACCTTTTTCTTTTGTTGTGCCATGACTGAATATAAACTGAGCCCCCATGACACGCTCCCCCGGCGGAGCGTGCTTGTGGTGGTAATGGATGGCGTAGGAATCGGACCAGGAGACGAGTATGACGCTGTGCACATGGCCAAGACACCCTTCATGGACTCTCTCTCCAAGAACCCGCGCCACTTCCGTTCCATTCGCGCTCATGGCACGTCCGTGGGCCTACCCACAGATGCCGATATGGGGAACAGTGAAGTGGGCCACAATGCGCTCGGCGCGGGCCGTGTGGCGCTGCAAGGTGCGTCGTTGGTGGACGATGCGCTGGCCAGCGGCGAGATATTCAAGAGCGATGGCTATCGATATCTTCTCGGCGCGTTCACGCAAGAGCGGAGCACGCTCCACTTCATTGGACTGCTGAGTGACGGTGGCGTCCACTCTCGCTGCAACCAGCTGTATCCTTTGATTGAACAGGCCGCCAGGGATGGTGCCAAACGCATTCGTGTCCACGTGCTCTACGATGGCCGAGACGTGCCGGACGGGAGTTCGGCCACTTTTACGAAGGAGCTGGAGCAGGTACTGGATAAGGTACGCCATGGTGGATGTGATTGCCGCATTGCCTCCGGTGGCGGTCGCATGTTCGTTACGATGGATCGTTATGAGGCAGACTGGTCCATTGTGGAGCGCGGGTGGAAGGCGCACGTCCTCGGTGAGGCACGCCACTTTCACTCCGCAACCGAGGCCATTACCACTTTCCGTAAAGAGGACTCCTCCGTCACGGATCAGTACTTCCCACCCTTCGTCGTGGTAGACGAGGCGGACAAACCGATTGGCGCTATCCATGACGGCGACGCCGTTCTCTGCTTCAACTTTCGTGGGGATCGTGTCATTGAGCTCTCGCGTGCCTTTGAGGAGGAGGTGTTCAATAAATTTGATCGCGTGCGGGTGCCCAAGGTGCGCTATGCGGGTATCATGCGCTACGATGGCGATCTCGGCATCCCCAACAACTTTCTCGTCCATCCCCCCACGCTGCTCCGTGTGAGTGAGGAATATCTATGTGGCACGGGACTCAACGTTTTCGCCGGCTCGGAGACGCAGAAGTTCGGGCACGTGACTTACTTTTGGAACGGCAACCGCAGCGGGAAAGTGGACGAGGCGCACGAGACATTCCTGGAGATCCCAAGCGATCGTATACAATTCAATCGGACCCCTCGCATGAAGGCCGACGAAATCACCTCCGCCACGATCGATGCGCTCAAGTCTGGGAAGTACGATATGGTACGGATCAACTTTCCCAACGGAGACATGGTCGGCCACACGGGTGACTTCGCCGCCACTGTCGAGGCCATCGAGGCGGTGGACCAGTCCCTTGCCCGGCTCGCCGAGGCGGTAGATGAGATGAACGGGATCTTCCTCATTACTGCCGACCATGGCAACTCGGACGATATGGTGCAGCGTGATAAGAAAGGTAAGCCGCTGAAGGATGCCCAGGGCGAACTACTGCCGCTGACGTCTCACACGCTATCACCTGTGCCCGTTTATATCGGTGGCTCCGGCCTCGATCCCCGGGTGGCAATGCGCACCGACCTGCCCATGGCGGGCTTGGCTAATGTAACCGCCACGTTTATCAACCTACTTGGGTATCAGGCACCGGAGGAGTACGAACCTTCACTGATTGACGTACAGGCGGAGTAGCCGGTTTGTACGGCGTGTCCGGTGTGGGCACTCTTGGAAGCGCCTCCTGTATGTGTACCCATGGGCCGCTATCGCATTACCACTCCTAAGGAGCTTATGCCTGGGCTCATGTAACCGGTTTCCGCCGAGGTGTGACGGGTGTGGTGCGGTTTTACGGTAGTGCACCGCTTTGTTTTATCTCTTTTTTTTTTAAAAAAATATCCCTTTGCGCCCTGTGTTCTTGTATGCGGGCACCCTTTTAGAGCTCTCTGTCGTATCCTTGAGGAAGATGGAAGTGGCTGTGTGCTTATTCTCTACGTTGGCCGAATACCTATTCAATAGACTGGACTGAGGCAAAGATGATGGAACGAGTTGAGCGAATGCTATAAGGGCATGATAGCGTTTTGTGCGAGGGCTTTAGGTATGCGACACCACGGGCGTGGCGAGGCACATACCGTGCCGCCTTATCTCACTTTGTATGCAGGTGTTCTCTGCCACTCTCTCCCTTCCCAGAAGAGTTGCTTGCGCTTACGGCGAGAATGCCCTGAATAATGGACTACACGACGAGGTATCCTTTCTCTGTTCATTATTCTTTATTCACTACCTCTCTTGCTGCTTTCAAATGGTACATAATCTGCTCGCTAGGTTGTGCCACTCGCTGGGAGTGACCACACGAACGCGGTACCGCATTAAATGGGATTACGGCTGCAGGTCGTACAGCTTCTCTGACGCACATGAAGTTCCCAGGCATTAGCACATCGGTGAATCCGTCTGCTCTTCACCCTCGCATGTCCGCCGAGAGGCCAAATGTACGCAAAGTCCCCCGCGCCACGAGGCTTTTCCTTCCTCTTGCTGTGCTCTTCACCTTGGGTGGCATTGTCTTTACGTTTAAGTGGAACGCGAATCGCATCGAGAGCGGCCCCTGTGTGGACTGTGCGCGCCAGCAAGAGATCATGGAGGAAGTCTATTTCAACAAGAAACCCGCAATACAGAAGGTCAACCGCTTCTAAATGGGGAGGGGAGGGTGACTTGTTGTGCGCTTCTGGTTTTGTGTGAGGTGCACGCATACGTGGGTATCAATGCTTCAATGACGTCACTTTACCCGGCTAGGCTGGCATTGATGGCATTAAAAATAGGTTGCGTAGCGGAAGAGTGTGGTCCTGTATCTCCTTCTCCCACTACGTACGCATACAGTCGCTCACGGTTAACATGAACAGGCGTTTCTTTCTTTTTCTGGCTTGCTGTGTTGGCACTGTGTATGGGTGAAAACATTGCTCGACTGTAGCTAGGAGTGCCTTGGTGAAGTGTGGCGTAACTAGTGCGCCCTGTATGAGGGGCGCCCTATCTCTCTATGCACCCCGCATTTGTTTCTCTCCGTCTCCTCTTCTGTATGCCGTGCTTCAACTGCGGTGAGAGCTGGAGTGTGCCTTGCGGGGAAGGCCAGCAACGGTGTGCAGTACACTACCCTTCCCTCCACTGCCAGGCAAGAACGCAAAGGAAGGCGCCCACAAAGTATGGCAGATCTGCTCGCGCAGTTGGAGCAGGATTTTCTTGCGATCCAGCAGGCAGACCCATCACTAGCGGATGGGTCCCAGCTTGTGTATGACCGGGAAGTGCCCTGCGAGCTGCGCGCTCTGCAGGGCAATGAGGCATCCGCCGGCTCTCTGGAGCGTATGCGCATCAAGGTGCTGACCACCGGCGAGGAACGGAACCTGTCTAGTCTTCGGATAGAAATCGCGACGGAGGCGGACATTTTTTTTTACTACACGTGCATTATAAATGATCAGGGATTTCTGATGCTGCGCGACGATCAGAACCTGGTGTGTGAGTTTTCTGAGTTCCTGATGACGCTGCTGAAGATGTTCAATCGCTGTATTCGTGAACCGGGCCAGTTCATTGCAGCGCTCCTTCTCAGCGACGACGGCACGGCGAACTTGGAGTTTGTAGAGAATCTGGAGTACAAGCTGGTAAGTGTGCTGGTGCTTCCGTTTCGTGCCTCACCGCCGGAGGTGGTGCGGGAACAGGCGCAGTATCGCTACAGTGCGGTGCGAGCCCGACTGGAGGTGGTCACTGAGCAAATCAGGCGCACAAACCCCGGCGCCAAATAGCAACACCGCTCCAAGTTACCCCGTTGACCTCCCCTCCTATTATGGGGAAAGAAATGCCCAGGCAGCGCTAGATAGGTGTGTGTGTGGGGGGTATGAGTGGAGTGCATTTTATCGCTCTCCCACACTAGATGTGAGTTGCCCATGGAATAGTAACGGCGCACAGTGGCACCGTTGTGTGGAGCGGTGCCGAGGTCGTGTGTCCCTTGCCCTGTTGTCTGTGTTACGTCTTGAAGTGCCGTGTGTTTGCATTTCCTGGTTCTCTCGCAGAACGATGGGGGAGGGGGGATGCCTTGTCTGTGGATACACACGGCTTTCTCACCATCTCATATTGACTGCAAGGATGGTGTACTGTGATCAATGTGTTTTGTCTTCTATGCGTGGTGTGGTGCCACGCTCTGTTGTCTCTCCCTTTGGCTGCACCAGGTATGTGGGTAGGGCCAAAGCCGACTGATTGGCTGCCGACAAGCATCGTTTCCAGTAGCGTGTCCTCTTTGCCTCATACCATGCTTGCTGACTGACATTTGTATCTCAACCTACCAACACCCACACCCAGCGCGTTATTCTCTAGGGGGGCGGTGTTTCTTACCGCTCTAAGTTGGGCTGCTTGAGCACATTGTGTAACAGATGAAGTACACGCTGAGGACCATGGGTGGCTCCGTGCGGATACTCACACCCGCGTCCTTGCTCGCCACCGTTCGAAAGGATCCTGGTATGACCGCCTCCTACTACGCGAATCGCTATTTTAACAAGGAACAGACTCCATCGGTCAACCAGATGCTCTGGGGCGAGTTGAAGCGAAACGGCAAGGTCCTTTTGGATCGCATCGATGGCCCCGATGCGCCCCCTCGGTGGTATCCACTCAACGACTTCCCCCGTAAGATCCACATGGTGCGCCACCACAATGCCGAGGAGGAGGACCTGTCCATCCTCCAGCAGGCCGATAATGACTCGGCCCCCGCAGGAACTGAGGACCTCTCTATGCCGAGTGCCCGTACAGGGGATGCACAGATGGTAACCCCCATCGAGGTGGAGACCGCCGTTCTACGTCTGGTGCACACGATCCCTGGGCGCGATATTCAGTTTTACATTGCAGAGCTCCCGGTAGCGCTGCAGGGCAGCGCACCCGCTGCCTTTAGACGATTACGAGAGACGAACCTCTTGGTGCGGACAATGTCCCCGTTAGGGACATATGTCTGGCACTGACGGTGGAGACGGAGAGGCGCCGTTGCCTGATGTTATGGGCTGGCTTGTGGTGTAGGGTGTGCTTGCTGACTTGAGGGCCCTTTTAGCCGGCAGGTGTCGCCATACTCTGCTCAGCCTTCGCTCGTCCCATTGCGTTGGGGGTGTGGGCTATGGGGAAGGGATGGACTAGTGTGGTCTCTCATCCTGATGAGGAACGCTCAGGGCTGTGCAGAGTAGCGACATTGCTGGCGAGCAACCGCAACGGTTACGGGCTGTTGCAGTGACTCCGCTACTAAGGCGTGGCACAATGTAAGCGGTGTGTTTGGAACGTGTGGCTCACATGGCAGATAACCGCTCTTGCATGTGCGTTTAAGCTGTTGCGTTCTTACGTTGGGACCTTACGTCCATGCGCGTTTCACATGCTTGAGGATGCGCATCGTCACTCAACACAACCGTGACCTGTGCGGGGGGAGGGGAGCGCTCTGTACATCGAGACACCTCCCCTGGAATGCCATTCTATCGCTTGGCGGATTGGCCTGTATCGATTTGCGAGCCTTCTCCATTTTTACTTGCCAACCGTCGTATGCCAGCTATCCTGTTGCAATGACAGCACCTCTTCCTCACTGCCGTTTCGCCTCTTGTGCCACCCCACCCTGTGGCTCATGCTTCTTATATCTAGGTGCATCGACAAGGAGTAGGCTGAGAAGGAGGGCCGTCTTCGACTAACGACAGGTGTTGTGGCCTTCTCTCTGCTAGCTGCCGGTGCTTTGTTTCCAGCAGTGGCCTCACCGAGTACTCTCTCTCTCTCTACCATTCAGTAGGGGCAGATACAGCGGACGGTTCTTATTTTTCTTCGTCACAACCGCTGGGCTATAGTGACTTCTTGACGACGCCCCTGTTTTCTCATCCCTCCCTCCCCCGTCGCCCACCGCGCTTGAGCTTGGGCGCGTCACATTAGATCTTGTTTGAGCGGTAAAGGCAGACACCGCTGCGTGAGTTACAGGGTTCGCATCAGGGTGTCGTCCCTCTGGCTCCCCTCCCTTTCGTCGGCTGTGCCTGTTAACGCCTTTCGCCCGCACTACATTAGAGAGCTTCTGATTGCTAAACTATCCATAAGCTCCGTAGTTCTTCACACGGGCCTTTGGTCACCGTAACATCGCTCCCCGCTGCCTTATCACTCGTAGTAGGCTATACCCACAGCTACGCTTACACACCGTCGTGATTGCACCACCCCTTATTTGGCCACGTCCCCACAGTACGTTGTTTTTTTTGCTTTATTGCATTTGCTCTACTAGTGTTGAAGGATTGCCTGATCCTCTGTTGGCCCTGTGTGGGTGAGCACGGAGCTTGACGGAAGAGTGACGACGGAACCCTCGTTCCCAGTTGCACGTGAGCGGGTATTTGACGTTGTAGCAAGGCCATCTCGCGTACGGCACCCCTTCTTGTATGGATACCATCGCTCCTTCCCCCTCTTCGGTATCATTAGGGTGGAGGGAGTTTGGTGATGCTGTTGCGGCGCCGTCTACGCCATCTCCCCTACATACCGGCAGCACTTCTGCCGTGACTCGGTCCTGGTCCGATGTGGACCACTCCAAGTTGCTACTAACCTTCTCGGCGACCTCCTTTGCCTACAGCTTTCTTGGCCACCCGCTCTTTCTAGCCATTGCTCGGCAGCAGTGCTTCACAGGTCATGTGACTGCGCTCCAAGTGGTGAAAGATGTTGTGCGCACCGATGGCTTTAGGGGTCTGTATCGCGGCGTCGGTATCTCCACTGCTGGCATCGTACTCAGCGAGCTCGTGTACTACGCCGTTGTGGAGTACTGCAAGGAGAAACTCCCACTTGAAGAGCGCCAATGGCGTGGATTCGGGGCGGGGTTGATGGCAGATCTCATCTCCGCACCGGTTTTCAATCCTTTCGCCGTGCTTGCCCAAGTGCAGATGGTGGGCGGAAGCGCCTTTTCTAGTGATCATAATTATATGACCGCGTGGCGCACGGCCGTCACGCTAGTCCAAGATCAGGGCATTGGAAGCATGTTTCGTGGCACGATGCTCACGCTTGCTATGGCACCTGTGACGGGCGCGTGGTGGTGTGTTTATGAGTATATCAAGCAGCAGGTGTACGCGGCGGCTCCAGCATTGGGCTCCAGCGCCTCGCGTATCATCCCAGCGTTTCTCTTGGCGCGCTTACCCAGTTGTTGCACCTCCGCTACCGACAACTTACTTGTCAATTGCAGTGTGGGAGCCTCCACCAGCACCCTTCTAGGCGTCGTGATGAATCCCATTTATGTGCTTCGGTTACGCTTGCAGGTGGCTAGGAATCTGCCAAAGGTACGGTATCCATCGCTGTACTTGGTGAATAAAATCGTCTCGACGGAGGGCTTTGGGGCGTTCTATAAGGGTCTCGGGACGAATCTCTTAGTGTCCGTCGTGGGGGGCTGCGCGTTCGGCATGTCGTACGAGGCTACAAAGCAATTCTCCGACAAGACAGGGACACCTAGCTGAGGCCCCGAGTCCACCGTCTATCACCCGCTGCCCCTACGCGCATTGTGCCCTTCATGAGCGACGCCCGAAGAAAGAGCATTAGGGTGTGGGGTGGGGGAGGGCTGCCGTTCTGGATCGCTCCTTCGATGGTAGCGGCTGAGGCCAGTGCTCGGTAGCCGTTCCCCCAATCCCAGTACGCTGCAAATGGCTTTTTTACGAGGCATCCGGTGAGTCTCCCCGGGACTGGTGAGGGATTGACTTTTAAGAGGGAGGAGGGGAGGGGTGCGGGTGGAGGATACGGTGGTCTGCATAACTTCACTTTTCGGTCGTAATTAGGGACAGAGCTGATATGGGTGCGTTTCTCACGGTGGTGGTAGGCAACTGTATTAATGCGGGTGTCACTGAGCTGTGATTTTTCTGATCACGTGCTTATGACCACATGTCGGACGAACCAGCAAACACGGGCAGGTGAGACAACTAGCTACTCTTACTGTGGTGCGGCTGCGCTTGCGGCTCCTACTCTCTCCATCCTGTATTTTCCTTTCATCGACCTGACCGACTTCTCGACGATTGCTTTCCCCATTCTTTCTTCTTCTTTGCTGTCTCGCCTCTGGCATTCCCCCTGCGTGTGCAGTCCAGAACAGTCAACCAGGGGTGTGGTACATCACCATTTAGTCCGTGTTTCGCCCTATCTGACTTCGTTCTCTTTCCCTTTTCAGTGTGTGGGTTTACTTCTAGTGGATACTGGGTGTTGCACATCTTTTTTTTTCCATTGTTGTGAGTTGGTTTTATCAGACTTTCCTGGATAAAGATCTCTTAGCGTAGCACGCCCCCCCCCCCTCCTCCCATATATCACAGGCCCCTCGCGTGCTGTTCAGTGCTCCCTCTCACCCACCACAAAAAGGGACGAACAGGAATCAGATAGGGAAGTGCGGAACTCCAACGTCAAGGGGGAGATCTGTGGGCGCGGGTCAGCCTTCTCGACGATAGACAGCTAAAGGAAATCATTTTCCTTTAATTCGATTTCCTTCGCACTTCTCCTTTGTTTGATTTCTTTCCTTCACCGGTATCCCTTTCGCCTCCATCTTACATACACTATTTATAGAAGCAATCGGGAATTGCCAGCCGCCTCGCTGCCCCAGCTGTTGCGTCCAGCACCTATTTCCACACTCGGTACCCCAGGTCCTCCTCAATCTGCACTGTCTGACAGCCCTGCAAGGTACTGAGAGGCACACGTTTTTGGCGCTCCCCTAGCGGCTTTCCTCTCGCGGCAAAGAGGGGGACGAAGAGAGGGACGGGAGCCAAACCATTACACCCTAACGGTGCGGTATTCGCCGCTTGTTTTCACAAGGATTCTTTTCTGTTCTTTCGTTACTTCCCGTGGTGAAGTGTTTTCACTCCACTACTGTTTACCTTGCAGGGAGTGGACTGCCTTGTTGGTTGTTCGTTGATTGTTTGTGTTTTGAGCGGACATCTACCGTTGCGCTCTCGTTAGTGCTTGTGCGCCGCGAGCGTATTTCTCCCTTCTCGCCTGGCCACCAACGCCATTGATTAGTCTTTGTACTTCGAAGACCTCGACGGTCCGCTTGACGTGTGTGTGAGTGGGTGGCAGTTGTGTATATGTTATAGAACCAGACGGAGAGAACAGTTCCATCTTACCGACTCATGACCCGCCCGACAAGTGAGGGGCTCTTTCACGGTTCCCATCCCGGCCATGCGTTTGCCAATGCCCTTTTCACGTCTTCAAAGCAGCAGTGCTCTATCTGTCGTGCAACAGCGTGCCACACGGACGCGACGTGGTACCGGTGCTGTGAACTGGGGTGTGGCTATCTTCTTTGCAGCAAATGTTTTGAGGTGGATGAGGAGATGTTTGCCACGGTGCAAGTGGTGATTCGCAATCCACTTGCTCTGCACGATGACACCAGCGTCGCCGTTCACACCCGCCCTCGCCCGAGCAGCTATAAGTTGTACCCGCTGTGCGCCGGGCGGCTGGTGCGAGTGGTATCGAGATCGCTATCCACGGAGGACCCAAGTCTTACCTTTTTTCGGCTGGACACGGGCGGGTGGGTTAATTCAGCCCATTTGGTCTGTGTGATACCCGCCGCAAACTCCATTGAGAGCCTCGCAAAGGTCCATCTTGCGGGTGCACAGAGATTACTGGAGGGGACCCCGCTCTCCGCAGCCGAGGCACTACCTCCCGATGCTCTCACAGCCTACATGCAGGAGAGCATTCACCTCACGGATGATAATCCCCCTTATGGCATTGTCATGGCCTCCCTGACATTGTACCCTGTGCTGCTGTTCACGCAGCAGCCATACAAGCCATGTGTGACGGGGGAAGATGAAGAACAACTGGCGCAGCAGCGTACACCACCTGCGTCCTCCTCCGTACGTGCCTACAGCGCCGCCGCCCATACGCCCTTGTGCGACTGGACATCTCATGACCGAGCGGGGCAATCGGCGACCGTGGCCGAGGTGATTCGATTTGTGTATTTTGTCATGCATTTCGTCCTGGGCGAGATTGAGTCATGGCTGGAGGACAGGTGGTCATGGACGGAGAATGTGCTGCTGTCGCTATATCTCGAAGTCCTCGCCAAGTCGCTTCTTGCCGTGCAGGACATTCACGAGCACTGGGAGACGTCCATACCGAATGAAATGGGACCTTTAGTCCTGCGTGCTATTACCGTGTACGCCAAGGTGTATGTCTTGCTGCACGAGGAGACTGGCTCTGTGAAGTCGCTTCACTTGCGCGGGCCGGCCGTAGTGGAGATGCCTGCCTTTGCCGGTCCAGCAAAGGCCCACTTGCGGCAGCTGAGCACCACCATGTGCACTACTGGCCTGTGGATTATACAGCATCACATGCCTGAATGCTCGTATGACCTCAGTGCTCTGAAACCTCTGCGGGAGCTTTTGACGTCTTCGTTTACCGAAATGCCGGGGCAGGCGCTGTGCGAGCTCATCGTTACAGCGGTGGAGAGAGATCCATCCCTTCAACGCCGGGTATTTGACCTCGATCCTGTCGAAACGGTAGCGCGGTTGGTGAACAGTTCGTCCGTTCCCGAGAGCCAGGTGTCTGCGTGCAGGCTGGTGTGCTGTGCGGCGCGGAACTGTCCGCGAAACATCACCATAATGTCCTACATTGTTTTACCGCCTCTGCTGCAGGTGGCGAAGGTACCCCGCACCCCTGCTGTAATGCAAGCGGTCGTAGACTGTTTCTGTGAGTTAGCGTATAACGATCCACGTACAGGAGTGCCGCAGGCATCTTCTTCCCAGTACGCGTCTCCACCGCGCGGTGCCGTCTTCTCCGCTAGCGCTGCGAGCTGGTCGACATTGCAGGGGCACCTGTGCACACAGGTGGTGCACCCTCAGTGTGGGCCGTTTCAGTTAATACAGCGCTTCGTCTTGCCATCTGGCCACCTCGTGGGGTTGTGTGGTGGGTGCTCGGGTCTGCATGCCCCAAGTGGGGCCACCCGGGTGGGGGAGGCGGAGTTTTCCTACTTCAAGTGCCAGTGCATCACCTGCGCCAAGGACGCCTGTGATCACCCTCTTCCACCCCCGATCATACCACTGACTCCCGCTATCAACATACTGACTGCAGGAGACATCCACAAGTTGCTGCTGCACTATGTGCAGTGGCGGTTATCGGATTCAAACGTGCTCAACGCGGTGGGCCGCCTGGTGCTCCGACTCCAGACATCGGATGAAGTGATCCTTGCCCTTTTTGAGGTTCTCGTTAAACTCCCACATCTGGAGAGCTACGCTGAGGCCGCCCTGGCCGTTGCCGCATACGCGCATCGACCGCCCGTGATGGAGCTGGTGCGCAAGCATGCCACCGCTCCTCTTGCCGAGTACATTGCCAATCCGTACTTGAGCGTGTCACCCGTAAAACTGTGGCCAGAGCAAACTCCGGCCAGCAGTCAGGGTAAAAGTGAGCTAGGCCTGTCCCCATCGCCCCTCGGTGATCCCGCATGTGTGGAATCCGCGAGCGAGCGTTCGATGAGGGCTTCACACAATCACATGCGTCTGGCCGTCGATTTGTTTGCTGTCACTGGGACTGCTGCCCCCTCCTTTAACCCGAGCGATCGGGTTTGTAGGTGAATTTCTCAGGACCCTTCCCCCATGCCTGGAGTGGCTGTTGCAGCTGTTTGGCCGGTGGAAGGGGGCACCAGCTTGCTCATCGACTAAGATGGGGGGCGGGTATGTCCCAGCTTCAGTCCATAACGAGGAATGGATGGTGGACGTGCGGAGGAATTTTGGTGTGTGGTGTGTGCTTGTAGTGGGGTTGTGGATGTGGCGATGCCAGCATGATGGCCTGAAAGGGACCCCCCCCCTTTCCCTCCAGCGATAGCCGCAGCTCACCACTGCCTGCCTGGCTATGACACGGGGGGGGTTGGTGAGGCTTTTCTTTTTTTATATAAAAAATGTTACAAACGCCATCTGACCTCCTGACGGTGGGAAATACGCCACGATGGTCTACGTTGGCCCTTCTTGACCCCCACTGGTTTACTGCCTTTTGACTGAGTGATTAGGCAGGCAACTCGTTTTGTTTTTGTTTTTGTCGTGTTTCACTTCCTTGGTATGGCTGTTTTTCTTCTCCTGTTGTTAAGATGGGCCAACTGGCATTTTCATAGAAGGTGGATGTGGTCGTGGAGTGTGCTTGGTGGTGGCGGGTTGGGGTGGAGGAGGAGGCCCTGGCGGCACCGTCTGCGATGCTCCGCGTCAGCTCTTTCCTGTGTGTATGTGGTGAAGAGGGCCGATGACCTCAGCCTTTTTGTTCATATGCTTAGTAGAGAGGTTGTGCGAGGGTGGCCTTTTGTGCGATTGTCACGTGTTTATATCATTCTTAACACGGTGCTGCTTGTTCTTTAATCTAAAGAGTCTCTTGGTTTCCTGTCGACGAGAGAGGAGGTGCGCGTTCTCTGTGGCGTGTCGCCATGAAGAGTCCGGTGGGAAGCTGGGGAGGGGCTAGGGCGATATCCGCTCGGAGCCACAGACGTTCTTTTGTTCTTTCCCCATCGTTGATTCGACAGGCGCAGCAACTATGGCGGTTTCCGAGCATTAAAGGGCTCGACCATGCCTGTCTTGTGGGTAACTGCATGCACATCATTTGACGGTGAACATGGCTGGTCTATCCTGGTTTCTCTTTGTTGCTGTGGTGGGCACGGGACTGCGCTGCTGCTGTTTGCCAAAAGTTAGGATTCATACACAGAGGGGCAAGGGTAAAGGGCCATCTCTAAGTTGCTTGGGGCCCAAGCACCGCGCCCGTTCTCCACTGAGCTTTTTTTCTTCCTTCATCCTGGAATATCAGTACAGAGGCTCGTGGTACGATAGACGAGATGGATCGTTATCAACTGGAGCAGGAGCATCGCCTGGATGAGCGCCGGGCGCGGATCCAATCAAAGCTGGCGGCTCGTCGTGGCCACTTAAGTGACGCAGCTGCAACCGGTAGTTCAGCTGTAGCAAGTAGCCAGGGAGAGGCGCGTGCACAACAGGCGTTGGGGGGCATCGCCGAGATACGCAGCGAAGCGATCCACGCCGTAACGCAGTGCAGTGTAGATGCGGGCACGGAGGAGTTTGAGCGGCGCGATCGCGATGAGGCCCTTGCTGAGACGCGTGCTACCAGGCGTATGGCAGAGGAAGAGGAAACAGAAATCAGGGCGGGGTCTATTCAGATGGCGTTCGAGTCTCTGTACAACTACAACGTGCCTCATCAACTCCACAGCGCTCTAGAGAATCAAAAGAAAGAGTGCGCCGATGTGATAGCTGTGAAGGATAGGCTCATCCATGAACTCCAGAAGCAGTTGGAGGACAAGGAGAGGGAGTATGTGAGTTTGCTCAAACAGAATGAGGTGGACGTGACACATCTGGTGGACACTATGCGGTCAAAGACGGAGGAGTTCGTGGACCACTACACGACCGAGCTGGAAGAGGTGGAGAAGGCGTATATGGCGGAGCGTTCCGCGATTATTGAGCAGTACGCAGAGGAGATCCAGCAGCTCGTGCGGACCCGCAGGACGAAGGAGACGGACTACCGCAAGCAGCGGGAGACCAAGCTTACCGATGCGCAGACCGTACTTGAGAAGAAGCATGAGAACAGCTATGAGCAGTACAACGCGATCAAGCAGGAGCATAAGAAGGAAATTTATGCCTTGTGGCAGGAACAGGAGAAGTGCAAGGCGGACTTTATGCTCAATGGCGAGCGCCTCAACTACAACCTCCAGGTGCTGCGTGAGCGGGTGAAGGAAAACAAAAGCGCCCAGAGCCAGTACAAGCGCAAACTAGCGACCTTGCAGGATACCCTTAGTACTCTGGTGTCCAGGCATCAGGAGTCGGAGAAGAGGTTCCAGCGCGTGAACAAGGAGCTGACGGCAAACCTGCACCGCGTGGACAGCCAGTATAAGGACCTCCAGCACAAGTTCCAGCTGTTTGAGCGTGCGGATAAGGAGAAATACCGGCAAATATGGGCGATGCACAACAAGAAGGCCAAGGAGCTCGTCCGCAAGAGCCTACAGGCGGATCGGGTAGTGTATGAAGAAATTCTAGGTATGCCATGGCAGCCGCCAGAGATGAACCTGCTGCCAGAGGGAGTAGAGGAAGCCGATGCCGTGGACCGGGATGACGAGGAGGCGCCTGCGGCTGTTCAGATGGAGCTGTCCGAGCCTGCGATAATGCTGTTCCACATTCTCCAAGCGCAAGCACCATTTCTGGTGGATAAAAATGTGCGTACGGCGATCGAAAAAATTGAGGGCACCACGGCCGAGCAGGCTGCCGTCGAGGGCATTCTTACCACACTAGGCTTGAAGACCAATGAGGATATTAGAGACATGATGGAGTACTTTGTCGTGGAGACGGACGACGAGTCCCAGGCGCTCATTAACTCGCAAGAGGCCGTCCGGGCGCTCAATGCCTTTCTCGCCGAGCGAGAGGCAAATGGTGTGGACGGGAAAGAGACAGGCACCAGCATGGCAAGCAAGCACCGAGAGAAGGAGGACGCAGAGCGAAGGAGCCGTCGCCAGGCTCTTGAGAGGAGCTACTGGAGGAGACTGTCAGAATCTGTACCGCTGGAGCACCTGCATGTGTGGGAGACTCTTGAAAAGGGTATGGAGCAGTATTTCGCGCAACTGCAGCAGAGAAAGAATCTTATCGCCACCACCGATACACTACGCACGCAGAATGATGAGCTACGGGCATTACTCGGGGAATATCTGAAGAGCAGCATCAATTACGAGCTGTACATGCCACCTAAGTTGGTAGCACAGGCTCAGCGTACTAGCCAAAGAATGTAAACGATCTTTATTTGCCCACCACACAGGGGGACGGCACGCAGAATTCCTTTGTAGGGCGACGCGGGGGATTGAGCTTACTGTTGTCGCTTTTTCTTTGGAAGGGTCAAGGGGGAGAGGGAGTCATGCGGGGGGGGGGCCCATGTACAGAAACCACAGAAGGACGAGGTGATGATGTGTGAACTTGTGCGCATAACATGAATCGAATCGCCGTATCGGAGAGGTGTTCCCTTGGGATCGCCCCTGGTGTGATGCCTTGCTGTGGGTGCCGGGTTTTGCCCTGTGACTGTGCCATTGAATATACGATGATTCAACCTGCCCATCTTGCTTTGCGTCTTATGCTGTGTGCATCTGATGTGCACACACACACGTGCCCGCCTACTCACTGATGAGGGTGTCTAACGCAGCGAGGGCAGTATCTTGCTTTATTTTTTTTCGCTCGCAAGACGCGGCGCCGTCAGCCAGGGGAAGGGAGGCAGCGCTGCTCTGTGTCACACGCACACTTCTGAATCACAGTAGCATCGTAGCAGTAGGACGTTTGTCAGCGCGTGCGTGAGAGGAATACGCGTTTACTCACACCATGCCTGGTGGCTTGGGGGGGCAAGGGCACTCGGTGATCGGCCAATCCTATGGGCCGACCTCCATTAACTGGCACGGGTCTGTTCCTACCGTCCAGGCGGATAATGCTTTTGAGCCAAATTTCCGCCAGTTTGACTTTTTTCTGGAAAATACGGAGGTGCCAAGCGCGGCTCTCGTCGAGCGTGTGTACAAGCCAGCGGAGGGGGAGTCGCACTGGAGTTTACGCACCTTTTTAGGAACAAACATTCGTTGCACACCTGTGGTTATCACGAGTGTCTTTGGCGCTGCATTTTGCAACTACATGTACACGCGACTGCTGAACCGGTCCTCCATGTCCATCCGTTGGTCTTTCTGGCGTTTCTATGGCGTCATACTGCTCTGGAATAACTTCACCAAGTTCGTTGCGCGGGAGCGTTACTTCCAACGGGATTTTCAGCGCAATCAGCTGTATTCGTTTGATGAGTTACGCGATCAACGGGACCGCCAGCGGGTGCGTGAGGCGCTCTATGAGAAGAATTTCGTAAAAAACCCGGTGGCGGAGTTTCGAGTGAAGGCGTGGCAGGTAGCGGATCGCTTTGCCTGAGAGTTGGCGAAGGCCCTTGGCGAGAGGGTGGAGTGTGGGTGTAGTCGTGATCGAGTGCTGTAGGACGGTGCTCTCTCCCTTTTTAGTGCGTCCTTATGCCGTGTGCGTGACAGCACCCGTAGTAACGTTGGTGTAGAATGATGTGTGTAGTAGGTAGTGGGACGTGTGTTCTCGCGCTTCGCGGCGCTGGTGGAATGTTACGGATCCTGTAGAAGCACTGTGGCGGCTAGTCGTTTGACAGCACGAACCTATTTATCGGCGCGAGTGGTGTGTGTTTTTCGTTTTCTTCTGGAAGCACATTCCGTAGTATTAGTGAATGCGAGTAGCGTGTGCTTGGTTGAGGTGAGCGGTGACAAGATTGTGGCTGGTATTCCCGTGCGAAGTTGCTTGTGCGCCGCCCGGCAAGCCATT